>APFE030605253.1:0-96683 GCA_000404065.3 Pinus taeda
TGCACCTGTTAGAAAGAGGTCATCCACATACAACACCAGTATGAGAGGCTTGTCATCTTCAACCTTAAAATAAAGGTTAGGATCGGCTTCACTCCTAGTGAATCCCAGCTTCATCAAGTAGCTATCGATCCTCTCATACCATGATCGGTGTGCTTGCTTCAGCCCATAGAGAGCCTTCTTCAACCTGCATACATGAGATTTTCAATCATAAATCTCAAATCCTTCGGGTTGCTCCACATAGACCTCTTCTTTGATCGAATCGTGCAAGAACGCGGTCTTGACATCCATCTGATGTAGGTTCCACCCTTGTGAAGCCACAAGGGCTATGATCAAGCAGATGGTCGTATATCTGGCAACAGGTGCAAATATCACATCATAGTCTATACCTTCCTTCTGGGAGAAACCACAAGCAACAAAACGAGCCATATACTATTTCGTACGTCCATCTGCTGTCTATAACAATTTTCTTGTCCTAGGTCTGGGAACTACTTCCTAGACATCATTCTCCATAATGGTCATAGCATCCTTCCATACTTGATTCTTGACGGCATTTGAGAATGATGAAGGCTCATTTTGTATGATCGTGCTCATGATGGTCAGGTATCCCTGATACTTGTTAGGTTTCTTACTTTCACGGAAGGCTCCTCGGGGTGCAGTATGTCCTTCAGCATCATCAAGTAGCCCCCTAAGCCATGAAGGCCTTTTCCTGGAAGAGGAAGGCTCAGGTGGATAAATAGGATCCATCGGTTCTTCCACATCAGGGATTGTTACATCATCTACCCTTAGAGATAACTTCCACAATCGTAAGGTGCCACACCATTCTGCTCTGGAGTATGTGGTGTAGTAGTCTCCCTCTTAATGCCAACCTCAGGTATGCCTGAGTGAACCAACTGTAATATATCGGAGGTCTTGCTTAGGCTTGAAGGGAATGGTCCCCTTTTGAGCTTTCCTACGGCACATCCTGAACATACACCTTCTTTCTCTACTCGGAATTCGGGCATCCCTGTTACCATCTGTCTTACATCGGGTAGAGCTTTGTAATGAAGGTGGGTAAACCTCTGATGCCAAAGTTCGAACTGAAGAGTTGTGTCACAAGACATGACACATAGTGGACTTCCATCGACCTGATATAAAGAATCAACTCGAAACCCAAGAGTAAAGGCATCTTTAACATTAGTTTTCGATAGACATACCTTGCCATCGCTGAAGGTTACGTTGCAGCCTTTGTCTTCCATTGTTGATATGGACTCCAGGGTCTTTCGGAGGTTAGGTGCATTTAATACATCCTGGAATTTCTAGCCTTCTTGAATGGTTGTCCTCTTCCTTGATTTCCAGCATTCCTTTTACCTTTGCTATTGAATTTTCCATCCCTTCGATTACCATGAGAGGGATTTTGATCATCGTCATGGTGAGAGTCCTTTCTATCAAGGCATTCCCTTGCACAGTGACCCGCTTTATTGCAAATGTAACATCGTCCTTTTCTTCCACCCTTAGGTCTAGCCTTTCCCTTCGATTTAGACTAGGAATTATTTTTTTTCTTAGCATGAGAAGAAAAGGCAACAAGAGGACCTTTAGGCATGGGCATTTCTTGCTCTTCTACCCTTGTTTCTTCTTGAATGCATCTAGCCATTAATTCCTCGAAACCAGGAATTATATTATTTTTCAGAAGAGTAGTATTAAAGACGTACCATTCGGATGGTAATCCTCCAAGAGTCATGAGTGCCATTTCTCTGTTAGTAATAGTCTCCCCAATAGATAGGAGATTGTTCTTGATCTTGGTGATTCTTAAGAAGTATGCTTGCATACTCTCATCTTTACCCTTCTTGATTTCCCTTAGCTTATTTCTAAGAAACAAAACTTGATTTGGATCATTAACTTTAAATAAACTCACCAGTCTATCGTAGATTTCCTTGGAGGTGTTCAGGTCAGAGATGTAGGCCACCAACTGCTTGTCGATAGAGTCCTGGATGATCTTCTTGTTTTGACTTCTCCGGTTTTCCATTTGCACCTGGCAGCAACGGATGCATTTGATGGAGGCTCAACAATATTGCCTCTCACATGGTCCAGCACTCCTTGATCTTTTAGGGTTAGATCGATAGGCATCTTCCATCCGTGATGGTCAGTTTTTTCACAGAGCTTGTCTTCGGCAGGAAAGAGTGTTGAGGATCCCATAGTTCTTTTAGGATAGCCTTGCCAATCTTCTCTTTGTTGATTGCTCTTGCTCTTGCTCGGGCTTTGTCTTTAGCTCAGCTTCGATACCATGTTAAGTTATGGTATGTTTTATGCTTATAATAGTTTACTTCTTTTTCTTATTATATTCCACAAATTAGCAATCACATGTACATAAAGTAAAGTGCAGATAGAACATTAAATGATTGACAGAAAACAAGCCAAGACAAGAGACACAAGATGTGGCGCCTAGCCAGGGACAAACCCCACAATGTGTGGGGAAACCCTTTGATCAAATCTTCTTTTATCTTCAATAATTCAACAGAGATAAATAGCACAATAAATTTGATTTATATCAGCAGTGGCAAACCCTAGATCAACAGCATCAGCATTAGCAGCTTCATCATCAAACTAGGGCAAACTATATCTCACAAACCGACCGTCGGATCGGCTTGATTCCACCACCAAAAGTTGCGGCTTCCAGAGGAGGTTCAGATGAACCTACAATACTGTTCAGATGAGATCTGATGGTCCACGCTGGTCAAACTTTGGATCTACAGTTGTAGTTTCAGTTTCAACAACTTCCTTCAAACTAGGGCAGTCGATATCTCGCAAACCGTTCGTTGGATCGACTTGATTCCACCACCAAAAATTGCAGCCTTCAGAGGAGGTTCAGATGAACCTACAACACAGATCAAAAGAGAAGATATGATGATCCACGCAAGTCAAACTTCACATCTGCAGTTGCAGCTTCAGTTTCAGCAACTTCCAGCTTCACATGTGTGAGGGAGAGACCCTTTTCTGCGCAGTAGAGAAGAGACTCTTTTATACGCAGTAGAGAGAGAGATGTGATGAGATGAGTGAGTGAAAATGAGGAAAAGTCCTGTATTTACACACAACTGATGATGTTTGAATAGATGCGACTGTTGGGCTTCTGAGCCTACATGAGTTGTAGGTCGGCTTGATAATAATTCCATAATCAAAATAAATTCATATCTCCATAAATACTTATCGGAATCGGATGATCTTTAGATCAATCCTATATCTCTCGACGAGAGGAATCTAATAAAAATATTATCAGCCATGAATAAGATGACGCACATGAGGTTTGGCCCTAGTTGCCAATTTTAACAACTAGGGGCTCAAACTTCAAGCCATCACCCCGACCTTAGGGCTATGCGGTGAGTGAAATAACCCAGTTAATTATTTGCGGTTAAAAAACAAGAATGATTAAACAAGTGAGAAAAACACTCCAAGGTTTACTCACTTGCTGATCGAGTCCCAAGTCTCGTAGGCCTGTTACATAGCTTTATCCATCATGGTAGTGACATTTTTACAATATCCCTCCGGGGTTGCTGAATTTGAGGAAAGAAGAAGAAAGAGGAGAGAGAAAGGGGCTGGGAGGCCCTATTGACTTTGAACTTTGAAAAGTTTGAAGTGCACTTTGTGTCATGGGCTATGGAGTCTTCATATATATGACAAGTGCAACTTAGCAATCAAAATTTGGCTCCACATGGGGACGTGTGCTAGATTTCTCATGAGAGCATGCGAGAATCTGGAATCCACATCCAAGTACAAGAAAGTAGATACTTGCAAAAATAAATCCACAATACTTGCAAATAAAGTGAAATGCTACCAAGAAAGTAAATGATGCTTGAAACAAAACTTGATTAATGAAATGACACCCAAGATGAACATGAGATACATTTGTAAGGAAAGTAAATGTGATGTAGAGATGCTCTTGGTTAATTTTATTAGAACTACTCTAACATACTAACTTCCTCTCTAAACTTTTGCCCTTGTAAGGATAGGGATAGTAGCAAGGGGTTTCAAGTGGATGTTGAAAAGTGTAAGTAGGTTTGGTCTTCATAATGACATGTAATTATGATTTTATGTAATGAGATGTAAAGAAGAAAAAAAATGAAATTTTTGTATTTCTTGCTTCATGGGTTTCATGAGCAAGAGATTTTATTTTTGAGTCAAGACTCCCATTGAGAGTCTTTACGAATTATTTTTCATCTAGTCATAAAATGATGGAGTCATTGTCATGTAATGAAGTCATGTTACACTTTGTAAAAGGTCAAACTTGTCTCTGTAAAGTATCCTCCAAAACCTTGTCAGTTATCCTCTTCAAGTCGGCCTACAATGGAAAAAGAACTTGCTAGAAGAAGTTGGCCTCCCTACTTGAGATCGTGTCAGTCTAAGGGACATGAGAAGATGTGTACAAGTAGCCACACTCGACCTCACTTAGAGGCAAGCAACTCGAGAAGCAATTCAATGAAGAGAAGTGCGAAGAAAAGGCCTGCAAAGCAAAAGTGCGAAGAAGGGATAGGAAGGATTCTTCTAGGTATAATGAAGGTTTCTTCTGGGTATAGTGAAGGAAGGTTTCTTCTGGGGATAACGAAGGAAGGTTTCTTCTGGGATCAATGGAGGAAGGATTCTTCTGAGGTTTGTCTTGGGTTATATATTCTTGACAACGTGCAAAGGAAGAAGGAACGAAGAAATCACAAGAAGATAGAAGGAAGAACCTATTGGAAGCTGAAGAGAAGCAATATAGGTTACAATTAAGGAAACTAGGGTTTCTGATCTAGGGTAAACCTTGTGAAAATTCCTAAATTGGAATCCATACTGTAGCAACTGATGATATTTCTCCTACTTGTTAGATTTACATGAACAAGTTATTTGCAATTTCCTACGACAAATATTGAAATACATACACTGCAACCTTCAATTAATTTATATGTGGAAACAAGAGACTAAGCTGGTCTTCCTTTCCACAGTTCGTACAGAGTCATGTTACAATTGTTCCCGAGCAGGCCTCTGTTTATAATGAATACGACAATATCAATTGCTTGAACCCATAATTTATCGTCTAAGTTTGAGTCTTTTAACATGGTTTTAGCCATTTCTTGTACGGTTCTGTTTTTCCTTTCAGCTACTCCATTCTACTGTGGTGTTCTTGCTGTTGAGAATTGCCTTTTTATACCATGTTTGTCACAGTATTGCTACTCCATTCTGCTGTGGTGTTCTGGCTGTTGAGAATTCTCCGCCATTATCTTATCTTAGACATTTGATCTTCTAATCGGTTTCATTTTCGACCAATTCCTTGTAGATTTTGAAACATTTGAATGCCTCAGACTTTTTCTTCAGGAAACTGACCGCTGTCATTTTGGTGTAATCATCTGTCATTAACATAAAGTATAATTCATTGTCTAAACCTTTTGTTCTCATAGGACCACATAGATTAGTATGTATTAACTCCAATGGACGTGATGCAAAATGTTCCTTTGTCTTGAACTCGACTTTTGTTTGTTTTTTGTGCTGACAAGATTCACATATCGTATTGGTAGGTTTTGAGATTTTCGACATTTCTCTAACTGCTTCCTTTTTGCTAATCTTGACCAAATTGTCGAAATTTATATGTCCCATTCGTTTGTGCCATGACTAGCTCTCGTCTTCTTTTTCCAAGAAACACCCTTAAGGTGTCTCATCCAAAATATATATGTCGTTTGGAGCTCTGCTTGCTGTAGCCACAATTTTACCAAACTTGCCTTTCCTAATTTCACATTTCTTCGAGTTGAATAACGTCGTGTGTCCTTGATCGCACATCTATCCAACACTGAAAAAATTGTGCTTCATATTTTCAACCAGCAACACATCCTTTGCTAATGCATCCTTGCTTCCAAGAGTGACCGTACCTACTCCTATGACGTTTGAAGACCCGTCATTTCCAAAAGACATTGTTCCATCCTTCTTTACTTTCAAGGATATGAACTTATTTCTATCTCCAGTCATATGCATTGAGCAACTACAGTCAACATACCATACGTTTCTGTTGGTTTGAGCCTTGAGAGCGAGGGCACACCTTTCAGTCTTCCTTTTCCAGACTTGTTCATTCTGATTTTGTGAGAATTCCTTTGAAGAGCTTCCAAGTCTGCAATCTTTGTCCAGGTGTCCAAAATTGTTACATTTGTAAGATTCGACATCATCTCTCAAATGATCATATTTGTTGATATTCTGCCGAGTTCTGGAATATTCATTTCTGAGAGATATCCTGGAATTATATTCATTCCAAACATACATGCGACATTCTACAGCTCTATGTCGAAACTTTCCACATGAATAACAATGACCATAAAAGATAGCTTGATAGCTGGGAGGAAATCTTCTTCGAGGAATTGTCTTCCGAGGTTCTTCCTGCGAATCTTGATCTCATGATCTAGCTGGGAGATCTACTTGTTTGGTGGATTTTGCATATCTATCTTCTTTAGTTTTCATAGAAGGACTTGACTCCTATGACGTCTAGCCTATGAAATGCCTTTGATGAAGTCATTCTACCTGTGTCTGCTGAGGAAATTGCCTCTCCAACATTCTGGACCCTTTGTGCGACCTCTGGAACTGAAAACGAATTTCTCCCCACCAAAATTGAACTGCTTCTGAAGCAACTGTGCAACCCTTTGTGTTGCCTCACTGGGAATAACTCGACCCCTTGCTGCTGCCTGTCCGGATCCGGAAAACTTCCGCTGAATCACTTTCTCTGCCCTTCACTGACCATGCCTTTCTATCTTTGGCTCTTTGACAACTGTTGCTGACCTATTGAAATCGATTTGCCAAGAAAATCGAGCTACATAAGTGTATTCTCTAAGTGCCCATCGACTTCTTATAATCCTCGGTTGGGACTCCAACGACCAAGATTAAAACTTAATCAATGGCTAAGATCATCTTGAAGCTGATTCGTGTGAGTTTCTAGATGATTCTCACCTTATCTCAATTAATACTGATTAATTAACCATATTCTCTATGTTTAGACTTGGGAAATATTTAAAAATCGGCTAATAATCTAGTTGAGGCACTTCCAAGTGGAATTTCCAGAAACGATTTTTGGGTTTTGTAAATCTCATGTATTCTAGCCTCCACCAAATTTCGTTGCTAGAACAAATCCAATGCTACAAAAACTAACTCTCCCTCTTAGCGAGGAATGTGTTCTCTCTCCAATGTTGCACATCCTACTACAACACCATGTCTTTGTATCACCTCTGTCATGCTGCTGATGTTTGGCTGCTGTTGCCCACCAACAACTGCGCAACCCTAATGCTGCATTTGTGCTACCGCTGACACTGCCATACTGCTACCAACTCTCCATCTGTATTGCAACTCCCTTGCATCTGAGAAGCATCCAAAATACTGAATCAACTGTGTTTAGTATGATGCATCTGTCTATTGATTCTTGGACTGTTACTAGCATCTGCACTGTCATTGAAGAATTTGCGCTATTGCTGACTTTGCTACTGAGCCACCCACGTTGTTGTCTACACTGCATTGCGCTCCTCAGCATTTGACTACTACTAGTCTACAACTGTCAATTTGGTATTGACTACACCAACTGCGACTGATCCATCTTGCTACTGAATACTGTGGGCCCCCGTAGCCAGGTAATGATCCATGAGGTGGACTCCTTAAGAACCCTGCCCAATCTCTGTAGCTCTCTGGGGTTACAACTCCAAGTCACCCCACCTCACTCCTAGAAGTATGGCTACCATTATCGTGAAGTCTTTCTCCAATCTGGAGCACAACCTATCTATCTCAACATGTG
The DNA here is from genome assembly GCA_000404065.3 of Pinus taeda. Taxonomy (NCBI): domain Eukaryota; kingdom Viridiplantae; phylum Streptophyta; class Pinopsida; order Pinales; family Pinaceae; genus Pinus; species Pinus taeda. The sequence goes on from APFE030605253.1 coordinate 7,763, forward strand.
TTGCCACCTGGTCCTACTTCTCCTGCTTGTCCTTCTTTTTGAGAGGACATTGGGAACTGTAGTGGCCAAACTCGCCACACCTGAAGCACTTGATCTTAGATAGGTCCTTCTTCTTCTTCTTCTGCTCCCCCTGCCTCTGATTGGGACCCTTTGATACGAGAGCCACATTCTCCTCCTCCTTCACACCCTTCAATCCCTTGCTACTACTGCTACTAATGGAGCTCTTTAGAAGAGCTTCCCTCAACTCCTCCTGTTGTAAGTTAGCCAACCTTTTGTCCCATCCTGGTAGTGTGTCTCTGCCCAATATACTTTGGCAAATTGGATTTTTAGCACCCCTGCAACTGAAAATCGAATTGCTCGCCCAACAATTCGACTTGCCTGTCTGAGCACTGTGTTGCCTAAAGAATTTTAGCCTGCTGCTCCCTTTGAGCAACAAAATTCTTTCTCTGCTTTTGAGCTTCTTGGCTGATCACTCACACTCTGATACCATGTGAAAATTCCTACAACTGGAATCCTATTGCAACAATTGGTATTATTTCTTCTAACTGATAAAATAATTATTCAGTTTATTGTTACGACAACATCGAAATAAACACATTGCAACCTTCAAAAATAAAAATTGCAGAAATAAAATAGCATTGGAACTCAGAAATGCTAGCACACACATAAAATTAACACTATTATTTTTGGACAATTGTACCTAGAAAAACCCAACTTGGGAAAATGGTGTAGCAGATGAGGGTTTTATTTTATTATGTAGCAGTGAAATCTGAGTACAATTTATGGATGCCCAACTGGCAATCCAAACAACAAGTAAATCTGGCCAAGATTATTTAAGGGAAATTACCCTTCTTCCACAAGCAACCCCGACACGAATTCTCTTTAGAAACTTGTCCTCTTGGGCCCTCTGCGTCAGCCTCTACGTTGCTCTGCGCAGACCCTATGATGTCTAGCCTCTGAATTGCCTCTAATGAAGTCGTTTTGACTGTCTCTGTTGAGGAAATTGCTTTTTTGACACTCTGGACCCTCTGCCCAGCCTCTGGAACTGAAAACGAATTTCTCCTCACCAAAATCGAACTGCTTCTGAAGCAACTGCGCAATCCTCCGCATTGCCTCATTGGGAATAAATAAACCCCTTTCTATTGCTTGTCCGGATCTGGAAAACTTCCTCCGGATCACTGTGACTACCCCTCACTGACCCTGCTTCGATTTTTGGCTCTCCGACAACTGCTGTTGCTCTCTGGAAATCGATTTGCTAAGAAAATCGAACTACAAAAGTGTATTCTCCAAGTGCCCATCGACTTCTTCTTATAATCCTTTGTTGGGACTCCAATGACCAAGATTAAATCTTAATCAATGGCTGGGATCATCTTGAAGTCGATCTGTGTGAGTTTCTAGATGATTCTCACCTTATCTCAATTAACACTGATTAAGTAACCATATTCCCTATGTTTAGACAGGGAATATTTAAAAATCGGTTAATAATCTAATTGAGACACTTCTATGTGGAATTTCCAGAAATGATTTCTGGGTTTTGGAGATCTCATGTATTTTAGCCTCTCCACCAAATTTTGTGGCTAGAACACATCCGATGCTACATAAACTAACACTAACTGCATGGTCACGTGGTTACCTTCTCACAGACTAGGGAAAAGAGAATTGAGGAACGAGTCCTAGTCTCTATACAACCTGGTTGTAGCTTATATTGGGTTTAAGTTTATTATTCGTTTTTATCACAATGTGTGGCCTAAAATCATTAAGGGGGTTCAACCTCAAAGAAGCTCTATATATTGTCTACTTTGCAAAGTCTAAAAGTAATGAGGTATTTATTCGTTATAAAAGATCAAAATTGCAAAAGGAACAAGTATAAAGGAATTGACCCATGTAATAAAGTTAAATTGCAACATAAATGAAGCCATAACCGATATATATATATATATATATATTATATATATATATATATATATATATGTGCATATTGAAATAAAGAAATATATCGGATTTACAAAGGAAACAAGTCTTAAAGAGTTAACACTCGACCCAAAATACTATAAGTTGTGCCTTATAAAGTTTGTCGGGTCCGCAATTATATATATGCATATAGATCTACCGATTGCGATTTATGATGGTGGACTCGAAACATATCTATGCTATATTTAAAAGCCTGGTGGGTCTGTAAAGCACTGAATACATATGTTGGTTCATTCACTGATTACCAATTGCGATGAGCGATGGCGGACCGGACCCGATATAAGATATATTATGTTTTATAGTTGCGGCGGGTTCGTCATATCGCAAACATATTATATATATATATATATGGAAAGCGCCGATGGCGATGAGCGATGGGGATTCCGGACCCAATAAGTTTATCTGCTATATTTTAAACTCAGCGCGTCCGTCTTATCGCGAGTTATAAAGGTTTTTATTAATATATCAAAGGCCCTTCATATATATTTGTTTATGTAGTTTTATATATATTTCTATTATAAAGGATTATAATAGAAACGCTGGACTCAAAGCATATATATACTATATTTAAAAGCCTCGGCGGGTTTGCAAGGCGTATTAAAATGCAGATTTCAAGTTATAAGGTAGGTTTTCGGGCGGAACGAAAAGCGGTAAATGGTTTTAGTGGAACTCACCCGATTCCACTTATTGCTCAACACATAGCAACTGGGTGGAGAGAGAAAACCGCCCATTTCGGGCGGATATTCTTCGGGCTTATGTCCCACCCGAAATCTTTATAGGCCGTCTGATATGGAAAGCACAAATCTACAGTGGTGATATATTGGTGGAAGGGTATGCCTCGATAGTTGTGCGAAAAGGGGAAAAAGCATGTTTTATGGCGTATTTTCATTATAAAAGGTATATAATAGAAAAGTGCAAATATGAAGGATTTATGCATATTTTCATAGTTATGCTAAGGGTGCGTAAAGTTAAGTTTGTAGTGATACACCGGGCCGATTGCGATTTGCGATGGAAATCAACGGAGCGCTGAGCGGATAGATTTGACAGGTTTATAAAGCAGAGTTAACTCTTTTGAGTTTCATATTAATCAGAGGTTCGTGTTAATTTCGCTGTGTAAAGTGAATAATCAGGGTTAGAGCCGAAGCTGAAAAGGAAGACAATCCGATATGTTGCTTGGCATTTTGGCCAATTAGAATGCCCATGTAGGCCTAGGATTACACTAACTACGCGCATTTCATTACGACTAAGACGAATTAAGCATCATTAGGGCATTTGCAGAGGAATTCGACAGTGGATCAACAGAGAAAGCCAACAGTTATCATCCCCTTCTGAATCCAGTTATGTTATTTTTATTTCATGTTCTTTGAGGTGTCTTTTACCCTCTGTAAAATTATGTAATAGTTTCTACTTCATATAATTAGAAAATTATTGAGATAATTTAGGCAGTTTCAGAAATCAACAACTGTTCCACAATGTATAAAAACAGGAAATTTTACTAAGAAAGGGTTCGAACTTTGGAGAACTCGGAGACTAGGCCACTGTATTCCTGATATCATCATTGATTAATGAAAGAATCAGAAGTTTCCATGAGTTGTTGCATATAATTTTGTAAGCTTCTTTGTCATGTGTCACGCTATGTTTTATTCTTTTCAAGTATAGTAATGAAGCAACAAGTCTTTATTTGCTTATCCTATACTTGAAGTCCTCACTTTTCTAAATTATAGATAATACTATAATAGTTTCTGTGAAATATCAGCATATTGTCTATGATTCAGTGCTCGTTATCATAATTCCTCTAAGTTACAGATAGTAGTTTTTGTTAAAGATTAGCATATTATCTTTAACTTCCCCTTCAAACTTTCTTCATTCATCATTTATATCTAGCAACAAATGGCATTCTGAGATGTTCTGGTCATACATGTATTAAGAGTTAAAGACCAAGTTTTCCAGGTCCTTCATTTGAGAACACAATATACAATAAGTGACAGTAAGTAATATTTATTAATGTCTTGAGCACAATTTCCCCACAGCCAGGAAATTGGTTTCTTAAGGAACAACATCAATTGGCGTCATTGCCGGGGAGAGAAGACAAGAAGATTTTTCCCTGGGTTTCAATATTTTCCTCTGGTTGATCAGTGAGGAGGAAATATTTGGCTGTTTTGAATCAAAGTAATAATTCTGGCTTTAAGAAGGCTCCATACAAGGTCAGACACTTCACAACAGAAGGTTCAAGCTCTTTCAGATCCTGAAAGGCTATTTTCTAAGAGGGTTGGAAGGTCTAAGATTCCAAATACACAATTCTTACATTGTCTGCATCCAGCAGCAATTCACTTGAACATTCATCTAATAGAGAGTCATCTTCTTCATTATCTTCATTTCAGGAACCTAGCTGTCAAGACCAATCTTTTGAGTCTGTTACTTTTCATTTACCTGCTGTAATTATTCAACCTCAACCAATAACCACATTACCTCCTTTGCACATTCCCTTTACTTCTCAATCAAGTTCCACATCTGGTGGTAATCAAAGTTCAGTGAACATGGCAGCACCTGCATTCTTAGTGAATAGGTATGCACCTCTTCAACTACCACAACCTTTCAATCAAATGCCACAGGATTACCTTAAAACTCTTCCACGCTTTTTAGGAGAAGATGAACATACAACAGAGAATCATGTAGTAGTATTTCGTAATTTTGCAAAAAGCCTAAATGTTGAATATTTAGATGTTGTTCTAAGACTCTTTGTTCAATCCTTGGATGGAGAAGCAAGGAAATGGTTCAAAGGTCTTCCCAATAATACCATTTCTTCTTTGGAAGAGATGGAACGTGTGTTTATTCAGAGATGGGGAGAAAAAAGAGACCATGGGTATTCATTAACAGCGTTTAATGCCATAAAGAAGAAGTCTGATGAAACTGTGTCCAAATTTGTCAGAAGATTTAACAAATTGTACAATAGTCTCCTAGCAGAGATTAAGCCTCCTCTTGTTGGTGCAAAAATAACTTTTGCAGGGGCTTTTGACTCAAATTTTGGATTCACATTAAGGGAAAGAAGAGCTCCAACCCTTGATCAAATCCAAACATATGCTTTAGAGATAGAAGCAAATCTGGTGGTTGCAGGAAAAGCAACTAGAAACACAGCCTACCCAAGACAAGGGAAAGGCAAAGATAGAATCCTCTCAAAGTCAATCATTGGAGGATATGTGTAATGTAATTAAAACTATGTTAGATAAATTAAATAGGTTAGAGTTAGAGAATAAGAACTCTTAGAGACAAACACAGTATAATAAGAACTTTAATCCCCAATTCAGAAGACAACCTTTGCAAATCTTGCAAAAGGAAAGACAAGAACAAGAAAAAATTCAAGCACCATTATATATAGACGCAGGTCCTTTTGAAAAACAAGAGCATCCTGAAGATCAAATTTTTACATTATATGCAGTGGATGAAGATGAACTTGGTATCGAAGAAGAAGAGTATGAATATGATGAAACATATGCCATTCATGATAAAATTGATGAATATTGCAAGCAATTCTCTGATTTTATGCAGGCTGAACTACATAAGAAATATGATTTAAGATCGAGGAAGAGATCATGAAATCAAGAAAATGAAAGTGAGTAGCAAGTTTCAACTCCTCACCAAAGGCGACTCCACAAGAATCTCAGTTTGCAAAACAAGTGAATAAAGGAAAGCAACAACAAAATGCAAATGGCAAGATACAAATACTTCAAGGTGAGTCTTCTCAATATCAAACTGGAAAAATTCCTTTGGAGAAACTTGTTTTAATTCCTCAAGTAATTTAGTCATGAAGAAAGGTGAAGATGAGAACGAAAGGACTGCTAAACAGGGTCACTTGTTTAGTCTTACTAAGGAGTTGGAAAAGGAAGACAAACCAGTAGTGGTTTTTGGTGCACATGTGGAGGAAGTAGACCCTTCAATACCTCCTTTTTATATTTCCTTATTGGTCCATGACTTCCTCTTACATAATTGTATGTTTGATTTGGAAGCTTCACACAATCTTATGCCTTTGTCAGTAATGAAGCAACTAGATCTACAAGTTACCAAATCCTATAGGGACTTGTATTCTTTTGATTCGAGCAAAGTCAGGGGTTTGGGGGTTATTAAGGATCTGGTAATGTCACTAGCCCAAATTCTAGCTAGAAGCTTGGTCATGGATGTGGTAGTAGCAGATATCCGTGATAGATTTGGAATGCTTCTATCTAGGTCCTGGAATGGAGCAAGTAATTCACCTGTATATAGTTAGGGGAAGGATGACTTTGCTTGTGTCACACTGTATGATAATGCAGAGCTGGTTGAAGATAATTAGAAGCAGCTTGCTTCAGCCAATGTAATTACAGAGTTGCAAACGGAAGGAGTGTGGAAATGCTTCTTTGATGGAGCTTATTCGAAGGAAGGAACAGGTGCTAGTTTTCTTCTAATTGTGCTTGGAGGGAATATGTTCGCGTTTTCTTTCAAATTAGAGTTCGAGGCAACAAACAATGTGGCCGAATCTGAGTCCTTGATTATTGCTCTGCAAACAACGAAACAGATGGGAGTTAAGTCAATTTCTGCGTTTGGAGATTCAGAGTTTATCATTAAGCAAATAAAAGATCACTGCCAAAGAAAGCACCCTAGGCTTAGGGCATATAGAAATGAGGTATGGGATTTGTTTGAGAACTTTTTTGAAGCTTTTAACATTCAATTCATTCCAAGAGATGAGAATAGATTAGCAGATTCATTGACTGTGTCTGCTAGTATTTTCAGGGCTTCTATTAATCCAAGACCAAGATATGAGGTAGGGATGAGACACAGACCCTCTGTTCCTGATAATGTTAAAAGTTGGCAAGCTTTTGAAGATGATCAGCGGATTAAAGAATTTTTGACTATAGCTGAGGAATTTCAGGGCATAGAAATTGATCATGATAAAGAAGAAACAATAGAAGTTACAGAAATCAGTGGTTCAAAAGATTCAATAGCTAATCTGAAGATTTTTCAATCGAAGGATAATATTTTGCCAAAGGGACTTGTTCCTCTTGAAAGGCTTTCTAACCCCAATGATGTGGCTGTTGACTCGGGGAAGGTTTCACAGGATGAACACATTCAGGATCACATCATTGGAACTTAGGAGAAATTCAGAATGAATTAATTTTTCAAGATTCATTGGTAAAATGGTTCTAGATTATACACTCAAATGCTAATCTAGTATCATTGGAAGATTGACTTCACCTGATTGAGGTCACTCATGTACACATGTAGGGACTTGTACATAAATAAGCTTAGGTGTTGAGCATTTGGTTTCCAGTTGTAGTTCTTCAGTTTAATTATCAGTTGATGAATAAGGGGGACTTTCCCAGTTGGAAACTGGTTTGCAGAGGTGTCAGACTTCAACACTGTCAGGTTTCAGTTGTCGGATTTCAGGGTTTTCACAGTTTTGGACTCCATGTCCAACTAAGGCTATTGATCTATGATTCTTAATATTTTGTTATCAGAGCGCAAGCATCTAATCACTGCAGATATTGGTGTGGGTTCACTGTACAGATTTTCACACAGCTAAGACTTGGCGAAGCAATATATGACTTCATGCCCAATGGATAAGGCACTGACCTGCGGTTCTTAGTGCTTCCGGGACAAAAGCACTATCTCCAGTTGGAGCCAGATGTTGTAGCTTATATTGGGTTTAAGCTTATTATTCATTTTTATCACAATGTGTGGCCTAAAATCATTAAGGGGGTTCAACCTCAAAGAAGCCCTATATATTGTCTACTCCGCAAAGTCTAAAAGTAATAAGGTATTTATTCGTTATAATACATCAAAATCGCAAAAGGAACAAGTATAAAGGAATTGGCCCATGTGATAAAGTTAAATCGCAACATAGATGAAGCCATAACCGATATATATATGTGCATATTGAAATAAAGAAATATATCGGATTTACAAAGGAAACAAGTCTTAAAGAGTTAACACCGGACCCAAAATACTATAATTTGTGTCTTATTATCTTACAAAGTTCGGCAGGTCTGTAGTTATATATATGTATATAGATCGGTTGATTGCGATTTATGATTGCAGACCTGAAACATATCTATGTTATATTTAAAAGCTCGACGGGTCTGTAAAGCACTGAATACATATGTTGGTTCATTCACCAATTGCCGATTGCAATGAGCGATGGCGGACCGGACCCGATATAATATATATTATGTTTTATAGTTGCGGCGGGTACGTCATATCGCATAACATATTATATATATATATATATATATATAGATGGAAAGCGTCGACTACGATGAGCGATGGGGATTCTGGACCCGACAAGTTTATATGCTATATTTTATAACTCAACGCGTCTGTCTTATCGCGGGCTATAAAAGTTTTTATTAATATATCAAAGGCCCTTCATATATATTTGTTTACGCAACTTTATATATATTTCTATTATAAACGATTATAATAGAAAGGCCAGACTCAAAGCATATATATACTATATTTAAAAGCCCCGGTGGGTCCGCAAGGCGTATTAAAAGGCAGATTTCAAGTTATAAAGCAGGTTTTCTATCGGAACAAGAAGTGTAAATGGTGTAAATAGAACTCACTCGATTCCACTTATTGTTCAACACATAGCAGCTAGGTGGAGAGAGAAAACTGCCCATTTTGGGCGGATATTCTTCGGGCTTATGTCCCACCCGAAATCTTTATAAGTCGTCTGATATGGAAAGCACATATCTATGGTGGTTATATATTGGCAGAAGGGTATGCCTCGATAGTTGTGCGAAAAGTGGAAAAAGCATGTTTTATGGCGTATTTTCATTATAAAAGGTATATAATAGAAAAGTGCAAATATGAAGGATTTATGCATGTTTTCATAGTTGTGCGGCTTAAGGGTGTATAAAGTTAAGTTTGTAGTGATATACCTGGTCGATTGCGATTTGCGAAGGAAGTCAATAGAGCTCTGAGTGGGCGGATTTGCCAGGTTTATAAAGCAAAATTAACTCTTTTGAGTTCTGTATTAATCAGAGGTTTGCGTTAATTTCGCGCTGTGTAAAGTGAATAATCTGGGTTAGAGCTGAAGTTGAAAAGGAAGACAATCCAATATGTTTCTTGGCATTTTGGCCAATCAGAATGCCCATGTAAGCCCAGGATTACACAAACTAAGCACATTTCATTACGGTTAAGACGTATTAAGCATTATTAGGGCATCTGTAGAGGGATTCGGCAGCGAATCAACAAGCAAGCCAACAATTATCATCCCATTCTGAATCCAATTATGTTCTTGTTATTTCATGTTCTTTGAGGTGTCTTTTACCCTCTATAAAATTATGTAATAGTTTGTACTTCATATAGTTAGAAAAGCAGTTAGATAATTTGGGTAGTTTCAGAAATCAACAATTGTTCTACAATGTATAAAAAGAGGAAATTTTACTAAGAAAGGGTTTGAACTTTGGAGAACTCGGAGACTAGGCCACTGTATTCCTGATATCATCGTTGATTAATGAAAGAATCAGAAGTTTCCATGAGTTGTTGCATATAATTTTGTAAGCTTCTCTGTCATGTGTCATGCTATGTTTTCTTCTTTTAAGTATAGTAATGAAGCAGTAGGTCTTTATTTCCTTATGTAGATAAGGTTAAAATTCCTTAAAGAGCGCTCCTATACTTGAAGTCCTCACTTATTTTCTAAATTATAGATAATAGTTTCTGTGAAAGATCAACATATTGTCCATGATTCAGTTCTCATTATCATAATTCCTCTAAGTTACAGATAGTAGTTTCTGTGAAAGATCAGCGTATTATCTTTAACTTCCCCTTCAAACTTTCTTCATTCATCATTTATATCTAGCAACAAATGGCATTCTGAGATGTTCTGGTCATACATGTATTAAGAGTTAAAGACCAAGTTTTTTAGGTCCTTCATTTGAGAACACAATAAATAATAAGTGACAGTAAGTAATATTTATTAATGTCTTAAGCACAATTTCCCCACAGCCAGGAAATTGGTTTCTTAAGGAACAACACAACCAATTTACATGGACGTCCAATGTAAAAAGAGCAAAATGACAAATTGCAAATTGTGAATAATAATTCAAAGTGAAGAAGCAAATTTCAAAATGAGAAAATAAACCAAGTTAAATGAAACAAGATGTTTTAAGTAGATGAAATCAAATTAGCATGTAGAGAGACAATTGTATGAAAATGAAATTAGATTTTTCTACAAGAGAAATCAAACTAACCATTTAGATTATTGCTTGCATGTAAATGGAATCCAAATGTGAAAGCACACACAAGTGAAAGATTAAGTGAAAACTAAATGCTAAATGGAATGAAAGCAAAAAAGGGACAATTTGCTCATGACTAGAGAGTCAAATTGCATGAAACTAGATTAGCATGAAATAAAAAATTGAATGGAACTAAAATAACAAATAGATGATACTTGAATGGAAATGAACTAAACAAAATTTTGAGAGAACATTAGCATGGGAATAGAACCAATTAGCAAATAGAGATAGCTAAGTGAAATGGCAATAGAGAACTTAGCATGAAATGAACAATGAACATGAAATCAAATGAGCATATGAGATAAGAAGTTAACATGAAAATGGGAATGTGAAAAATTAACAAACTAGAACTAACTTAAAGAGAGAAATAGAGATCAAATCAAACACCATGCAAGAGGGTCCTTCTCTCAAGAGAGAAGAAGAGAGAAGAAGAGAGATACCAAGGGATGATTCCCCAAGCTCCCAAAGATAAATTAGCTCTTTATTATTAGAAATGAAAAAGGCCCACTTATAGAAGCGACGATTCAACTTTGGGAAAAGTTTACAGTGAGGGAGGGGTTTAGAAACCAAAACCGCTATTCCCAACAATTTACAAATGAATGATTGCAAATCTACTTGAGAAACGTGTTACAGGAGGAAAGGCTTGAAAGCCTTGAATGATTTATAAGATTCAGGAGTTACAATCCCTCATCTAGTGAGGTCCTTGGAAGAAGAAAAATGGACGACAAGAAGAATGGATTAATCTTGGGATTCTTGAATGTGAGAAAGACTCCTAAATTATGTAATTGATGTCCTTTATTTTCCTAGTTGAATTTGTCCCCAAGACACGTATGGGACAGCAAGGAGATATGTTAGAATGCAAGAGAGCAAAGCTGAAATATGCAAGAGGATTTCAAGTGGATGAGATAGAAGAAGCTACTAAAGAAAATGTACTTATAATACAATGAATTCCTCATTAAAAACAATTCATATGAGCTTCTCTAATGAGTGAAAGTTGGGATTTAAACCCGACACTTAGCCTTCAATGCTAGATAAAATCAATACTTGCACAAATAGGAAAGGAACGCATTTTGATTTTTAGAGATGGAAGAGAAGCATAGGGCTCATGAAACACCCTTTCAATAAGTCTTTGATATCCTTGGAGAATTCCTTGCTTGTGTGGCTTGTGAGCTCCTTGAGATCTATAGAGTTGGATGGGCCAACCGAAGACTTCCCCTAACTCCAAAGGGATTCGGTAACCTGTTCTTGAACGCAAGAAATACTTGCAATACAATTGTTAGTGGCAAGTGCAAAAGAGTCTTGTCATATAGAGGAAAGGCTGAATTTGATGTTCTACTGAGAACAACTAATTACAACAATGCACGAGATATGGCAAGCTCAAAGGAGATTGTGAATAATTACAAATATCGCCTCCATAGACAATAATGCCCTTCGGCAAATGCACAAATCAACTAGATTGCAATGTCAAACTGAATGGAAAATATTCAGAGCATGAATAACAACATCAAATGGAACATATTACCTCATCCACAAGCAATAGCATCAAAGGAGATTGTAAATAATTACAAATCTCCCCTCCATAGACAATAATGCCTTGGGCAAATACACAAATCAACTAGATTGCAATGTCAAACTGAATGGAAAATAATCATAGCATGAATAACAACATCAAATGGAACATATTACCTCATCCACAAGCAATAGCATCACAACACCAAGAAGTATCCTCCAAAGACTTTTGTTAATTCATTAGCAATTCCAACATAGTAACGATAAGCACCAGTTTTCAATCATGGGAAAATGGGAGCTCTCATGGTGGATTTATTAAAAAATGGGAGAAGATCCCAATGGAGAAATCAAGTGACAAGTGGAGAAGTGATGGAGATCCCAAGGAGAAATCGGACTCCATGTGTGAAGAGTCTGAAGACTCGAGACCCTGCCGAGTGTGAGTCGAATTCCTGGTAGATTATTTTTCTGAATTTTGGGCCAGATTCTGAGCAAAACTGGTCGAGGAAAAGTTTAAAAGGTCAAATGTTTAGACTTCGCTTAAAAAAAGCCTTGCAGGGTGGCCAGCTCAAACATTCATAAGAGAAAATACAAAAAATTACCATGTGTGATTTAAATCGACATGGACATATGTAGGCTTCAAATAATTATTGAATCTTACAGGGATGACATCCAAAGTAAGGTGTCGATAATCTGATTTCTATTGAGTTCGTGCAATTACATTCGGCTACAATAAAATATATGCTGGACTATTTTCTGATTATTTGGCAGGATGAATAGGCTATTGAGATGCTGGAAAAGGTTCGCTCTCATATAAAGTGTCATGAGTTAAAAATTACATCTTTGTAGTATAAATTCTTAATATTATCCACTGATTGTCTTGAATGCTGTTCTTTGCAATGTTTTTTTTTTTCTTCATTTTTGAATGGATGATTGTTATTGGATGGACAATTTCACAATTGCATATATAGGATTAGTCTCATCAGCCATTGACAATTTCACAATTGTGTATATAGGATTTGTGCTTTCTTTATGAACAATCCTTGGTTTAAGTGCTGTCAAATGGTTTTTCTTAAATTTGGTGTTCCTTCTAATGAATTATTTACAATATATCTCTTTCAGATATGTTCGAATACTTGGAGCTTTGTATTTGCGCCTTGTTGGTAAACCAACTGATGTTTATCAATATTTGGAACCTTTATACAATGATTATCGAAAGCTACGACATATGCTTGCAGATGGAAGTAAGTTTTGGCAGTTATTGTTTCTGATCAATTTTACATGTTAAACAATGTGCCTTTATTATAATACGTGTTTCTGTTGTCATAATTGTTCAATATATCTTAAAGTTGCAAGTGCTTTGAAGATTAGGTTTTGTTGCTCATTGATAATTTATTTAATCATTCCTTTGTACTCATTAATGAAGAATATTTTGGCTTCAGGATTTGCATTGAGTCATGTGGATGAGTTTATTGATGAACTTTTGACCACTGATTATGCATGTGATGTTGCTTTGCCACGCGTGCCTAAAAGGTGATTTATATTTTCTGTTTCTCTTTTTTATTTTTTGTTTTTTGAAATGATTAAAAAAGTCTCATGCAATAAACAGTTAAAGAAATTATAATTATTTGGTAAATAAAAAGGTTTTGTATTTTTGAAGAAAAGTAATGATTATATTGTTGATTTTTACGTGATTTCCTTAACTGATAATTACTTCCAATGATTCTTAAACCAATTCATCATTAAGTATCTATACAAAAAAATCATCAACAGTAAAACAATAATGACAGTAGAGACAACCAAACACAAGAGACACAAAATTTATCCCAGGAAAACCCCAAACTAGGGGAAAAGCCCAACAACCTTTTCTTAGAGAAATATTTCCATTCAACAAGGAATACAATCTGAATTTTCCAAATCAAATAAATTCAAACTGACCAGTGACCAACCCAGGGCAAACCTGGTCAAACAACCCTCAATTAGCCTAAAAAATTAAGTTTGCTATGCCTTGGAAATTTCGGCCTTACTCAGAGAATTATGTCTGCCTCAGGTTTTGTCTTTCATTTGTTATGAATAAAATAATTCATAGAATAATAATTAAATAAATAATTAACAAAATGATTAATAAAATAATTAATTAATTATTAAAACATTATTAATTTTGAAAGGGTAAATAGTAAAAAAGACATGACTATTCACCTTCATGGCCAGTCAATGCCTATATAGGCAGCTGCCACAAAGGTATTGTGATCATCATTCATTCTTCAATTAATAAAAAAATACCTTATCTACATACAATGTCTTTGCAATTAGAGTTATGCTTCTAACAGTGGTATCAAAGCCATGTTCTACATCCTCTGTCTCCCACTGCTGTTCGTTGTTCAAGTCCTCTGATAACTTCTTTGTTGTTGTTCGTCGTCATCACTGTTGTTTGTTGAACCGCTGCTTGCGTCAACATTGTCGCCGCATCGTGCCCCTGTGTTCCATGACTTCATCGACAGCGCTTGCACGCCTTATCCTATTTCCTATCACTTCGCTCCTGCCATCCTGTTCCATACCTGTCTCCTTGTTCTGCTGCAACAAGTTTTGGCGACGACCGTGACGCCAGTGCCATCGCCGTCTTGTTCCCTTCAACAATCCTGCACCGACGCTGCTCGTTTTCCCCGCGCACTGTTCACAGATTCTGATAGGCATCCCGACCCAACTACTTGTCTCTCTTGACCTTCCAACCGCTTGTTTGTCCTGATTGTCCAACCACTTGTCTTCCTTGATGCCATTTCTTCAAGCCTCTTGCTAGTCAAATAACACTCTTTCACCCATCGAATCGTTGTAGGATTTTAAATATATTAAGTTATATAATAGTTATTATATAGTTTAATATTATATAATTTATTATATAGTTCATTATATTAAGTTATATAATAGTTGGTCTAGGGTTTGGTGACTTGAAAATGTTGGGCATTTCGATATCTTGGGGTTAGGGGGTGCCTATACTTTCTCGTGGGCCTGAACTCCATCAAAATATTTACTAATCCCCTTTCTTTGTCTTGGAGGAGGGGTTTGTTATTATTTTGTGGTTTTTATATCATTTCGTTGCAGGGTTACCGTTATGTTTCTCCCCATCGGTGTTTTCGCCCCTTGTTTTTTTACCTCAAGCTTTTCGCTGCTCATGCCTATTTCCCGGTCAGTTCTGTAAGCGTGGAGGTTTTCTTAGTATTCTTACCCTAACAATTTGTAGAATGGTTAGTCCCAAAGATTATGTGGACTTAGAGCCAGAACCGGAGGACATTTTGTCAGTTTGGGGCTTGGCGCTGACTCAACAAAACTTGGAGAAGGTAATTTTGCCAGCGAGGTCTCTTCCTGGAAAAATAGGTGGTATAGGGCTATCATGGAATGTTGGAGGCAGTTTAGGGTTGCTGGAGGAGTCAAAACCCTTCTCCACAAAGGCAGTATGTTGGCCTCCTCACACTAGATCTCTAGTCGGTCAGGAGAATGCAACGCACTTGGCCGACTTAATTGTTGGGCTGCCGGTGGATTTACTGGTAAGTCCAAAAACTCCTACTACAACACCTGTTTCAGGTTTTTTAATGGGTGGCCTTGAAGACATTGTCAAGAGCAATGGTTTTAACAAAAATGAAGGGCTTATATCTTGTTTATATGAGGTTTCTAGGTCAAAACCCCCTGTTTCGGGGTAGAACCTGAATAGAACGTAGGTGTGCAAAATCCCTGTATTGACGTGTGCCCTTAACCTCTTAGAGTCTTTTTTTTTTAGCAACAAAGGATGTGGTGATCGGGAAGGGTTCGTTCAAAGGTTTTCCGACTATACAGGATGTTGAGGTTTAGAGCAGCCAAGCGGAAACAGGGAAGAAGGGTGTAGGGTTTCCACCTCTTTCAAGTCAGGATTTTGAACACGTGGGTCCATTGGGGTTCGGCCCTCAGGGATCGAAGGAGGGAAGTCAACATTTCATTCCTGGCTCAGTAGGGCAGTGTTTGGATTTGGGGGTTTTACCCCAAAAGAATCTGGTGTCGGAGGATCTATTAGGGCCGAACTTGGTGGTCGACATTCAAGATGGAGAAGAGTTCTCATCTAAATTTCCCACCGAGATTGGTCAGTCATCGGGATTGAAGAGGAAGAAGGGGAAAGTGATTCGGAAGAAATTGGAAAGACCAAATGAGTCTTGGTGTTGACATTCAGATGGATGAGGTCATGGAGGCTTCAGAGCTTGTTCTAGTGGGGCGAGCTAAGGGCGGGCAATAATCAACAAACTATATCACATAATGGACAAAAAAGGAGTGGAATGAGGGTCCGGCTACACAGACGAAGGTCATTCTCCTGACTAGAGGATGGTTTATGGTTAGATTTTTTCGAATGGTGAAGCAATGGATTGGGTACTCGAACAAAATTGGGGTTTTGGGAAAGCTCTGAATATTTTCAAACAATGGAACCCTCTTTTTGACGCCCACAGAGAAAGACTTGAAGAAATTCTTGTGTGGGTGCACCTTCCGACACTATCTCCTCAACTCTGTTCGATGGATGTGTTCAGAGCCTGACCAAGGGGTTCGAGATCTGCCCGATAAGGAAGTCATGGAGCATCTGCAAGTGACAGGGGTTCGACAGGCTGAGGTTCCGATTCAAATGGAGGTACAGGAGGCCCAAATTGGGATCCCTGAAGGTCCAAACATCCCTGTGATCAAACACATGCGGGAAGAGTTGGATGAGGTGGAGTACATGGGTCAGGCACCTCAACCTGCGGGTACTGTTTCTCTCCCTCTCTTCTCTCTTTTGTTTTAGTTGATGCCACTTTTGGATGCTTGTCATAGGCTTGGTGCCTCCAGGCCATCATCTGAAGCCCCCCCCCCTCGCTTGCTGCAATATATCGCTGGACATAGATAATACTATTACTTCCATTTCGGTTTTAAATCTATCTCGACCCCCCTCATCGTGCCCTGTCTTTCTCTTCTCATAGGAGCGTCCCCTTGAAAAACCTCATTACAACCTTCATCCCCGGACAAAAGAGAATTCCTAGTTGAACCTGTGGGTGGTCTCAGATTCTTTCAGGAATCTTTTGGTCCTCCAAAGACCCGTGGCTGGAAAACGAACATCTCCAAAGGATGAGATCATAGCTAAACTTGATATTGTTGATGGGAAACAATTATCCCTTAAAGGGTCACTTAAAGCAGCGTTGGCCCCTGTGGTGGTTTCTAAATGATTATGTTGTCCTTTAATTGTAGAGGTCTAGCCAACACTCGGAAGAAGCTGGCTTTAAAACATTTACTTAAATATGTTAGCTGTGATGTAATCATACTCCAAGAGACCTTTGGAGCTGGGGAGTCTGTGATGAAATCTTTGAGCATTATGCTGCCTGGTTGGTCTTTTGTGGCACTTGATGTGAATGGAAGATTTGGGGGTTTAACTATGGGCTTTAGGGACAGCAGTATAAAACTCCTAAACTCTTGGGGATCAGATTTGCTTTTAGGGGCGGAGGTGTTCTCCTTTGATCTTTGTACAAACCTTACCCTTATCAACATTTATGGCATGTGTCTACTGAATAACTCAAAGGTTATGGTGGGAGGGGATCTAAATGTCTCCTTAGGTTTGTCGGAATCTTGGACCCATTGGCTAACTTCTTTTTAAACAAACTCCGGATGGGCAGGTTCATCGATGTTGATCTGATAAAAGATAAGCCCACCTGGACAAACAGGAGAGTTGGAGAGGCTAGGGTGGCAAAGTGTTTGGATTGTATTTTGATAAAAGAGGACTTCGCAGCTCAAACTCCTTTCTTGAGACAATGAGTTGGCTCCGACGAAGAATCTGACCACTTTTCTATATATTTGGAGTTAAATCTTAAAAGGGACCAAGTAGGAAGCCTGGTTCTAGTTTTAAATTTAACTCCTCTTGGCTAAAAGATCAGACTTGTAATAGCCTTGTTCGAGAGTTATGGAGGCCACATGTCAGATCCCAGGTTTATTCACTTTCTTAGTCCTTTATTAAAAACCTAAAAAGATTGAAACAGGCAACGATATCCTGGGCAAGCGAAAAAAATTGAGGGATGAATTTGCTTTAAAAAACATTGAGATAGAACTGGAGGCTTTGGAAAGCCTAGAGGGGGATGGGTATGAGACGGAAGAGAAAAAGGAAAAAATAAAAATTATGGAGGGTGAAAGGCGCAAGATCTTGAAAGACATTGAAGAACAATGAAGGCTAAAAAGTAGGGCTATATGGATTGAGGTTGGGGATGAAAATTTCAAATTTTTCCAAAACTATGCAAAGGGCAGAAGGAATTCAAACACTATTTGGGAAATGAAAAAAGATGATGGTGGTTCGACGAATTCTTTTAGTGAGTTGGCTACTCTAGGTGTCTGCCATTTCAAATCTTTGTTCAAGGCTCTGTCTGAAGCCACAATAGCCAAAGTAATTTGGGTTGCCGCTACAGGGATTTTTGTACCCTTATTTTCTTAAAATTTAGATAACTAGAAATATAAGATAATTTGTATGTATAAATATTTTTTATTAATATGAATGAATGAATGCTTTATATGTTGATTTGGGGTAGCATCGGATGTGTTCTAGCCACGAAAATTGGTGGAGAGGCTAAGGCACTTGAGATCTCCAATACCTAGAAAGGGTTTGGGCAGATTCTAAACAATTTGGCAGATATTAAAATAATTAATATTTTTAATGGAGTCCCTAAGTCTAAACTTAGGGAAAATAAAATATTAATGTGTATTAATATAAAATTGTGTTAGAATGGTCCAAAAGTCATGGATCAAGACAGATCTAATCTTAGCCGTTGATTAGGGACTTAATCTTGGCCATTGATTTGTCAACAAAAAAGTATAAGAGGAGGCTTGAGGGTCATTTGGAGAACATAGTGAGGGAGACCAATTAGTTCAATTTCTAGAGCGAGGTTAGCTGAGAAATCGAACCAGTGGTCTGGATAGCAGTGAGGAGGCAACAAGTATGAAACAAAGAGACGGGAGATCAGCACAGAGGCAGAAAAGGCAAATGCAAGGCTAGAGGTAGCCACACAAAGGTAGCAGAGACTGCGCAGAGCCAACAAGGCCTGCGTCATCAACATAGAGGCTACAGGAGTGACGCAGAAGGCCAGAGAGGTTGCGCAGAGTCTCAACAGGTTGACGCAAAGGGTTTCAGGTCACGCAGAGGTCGGTAGGGCTGACGTTGGGTCCAAAAGAAGTGTTGGAAAATTTGTCTATCTACGGGTAAGCCAGTTTGGCACCATGTTGTACTAGAAAATTGCTGTATAATAAAATCCTCCCTTACTACACCAGTTTTCCCACATTGGGTTTTTTCGGGGACATTAGTCCAAAATAACTGTGTCAATGTGTTGATTCTTGTGCATATGTTTGTTTCTGTATTACGGTGTGATATCTACAACAATATTTACTTTAATGTTTATTGAAGTAATTTCGTGAATAATTTATGGTGAAATAAGTAGGAAAAGTAAATCAGTTGCTGCAGTGATAGAATTTTCACATTATATGGCCATGGCAGTTCTCCTTATATAGGAGTTGATTGGCCATGCCAACGTAGAGAGGCTTGTCTTTTGACTAATGCCTCTTCAAACTTAATTAAGTAGCTTAGTGTTAATCTATGTCTAAATTATTAATTTATTATTTAATTTAACCCTATATATATATATATAGTTATGAATATTTAATTCATAACATTACCTCTCCCTTAAAATTGCTTTGTCCTCAAAGAATAGGTAGGTTTAGGTGTTGCTGAAGGAAACATTTTGACTCCCAAGATGAGTCTTCTTCCGGTAATTTCTTCTATTTGACAAGGTACTCCTTAATCGTCTTGGACCGTAATACCTTCTCTCGGGTAGTGAGTATACCTTCAAGTTCTAGGACAATTCTTCCTTCTTCATCGGTCTCTGGTATTTCTGTTTGAGCTATTTGGTTTTGCCCTAGTATTCTCTTGAGATTTGATACATGAAAAGGTGTTATGGATTCGACAGTCGTCAGGTAACTTCAGTCCATAAGCCACACTACTTAATTTTTTGATTACTTGCTATTGACCATAATATTTAGGTGATAGTTTATTCTTTCCTTGTTGTTTTAATGACAATTTCTTATAGGGTAGAAGTCTAACAAAGACCCAATCTCCTTCTTCAAACTCTCTTTTAGTGCAATGCTGGTCAACTTGTTGTTTGATTCTATTACGTGCCATGGTTAGATTTTCTTTTAATAAATTAATGATTCTTTGTTTTTCTTCTAAGTGGTTTTTGACTGCTGGAACCCTAGAGTCAAGTAGCGCAAGGTCTTTCCATCTAGGTGGTTCATAACCATAGAGAGCTTGGAAGGGTTTTCGCCAAAGTATGGTAGGTGGTGTTATACCACCACTCTGCCAGGTGTAGCCGCTAAGTCCACTTTTTTTTTTTTTATTAGCGACGAAGCAACGAAGATATGTTTCCAAGCATTTATTCACGACCTCAGTTTGACCATTTGCCTGGCGGTGATAAGCTGAACTCATGTTGAGGGATATTCCTGCTTGGTGGCAAAATTTCTTCCAAAAATTACCTTTGAACTTTGCGTCTCTATCACTTATTATAACTTTGGAAAACCCATGTAGTTTGTATATGTGTTTACAAAACATTTCCACAATTTACTTAGTGGTGTCAATTTTCTTGATGGCCATAAAATGGGCATATTTAGTGAGTTTGTCGACTATGACAAATATCTTATCCTTACCATCAGATGTGGGTAGTCCTTCAATGAAGTCCATCGAAATCTCTTCCCACTTCTGATAGGGAATGTGTAGCGGGTGTAACAACCCTAGGGTTGGTATATTTTCACTCTTATTCCTTTGACACACATCACATTTTGCAACATATTTCTGAATTTCCTTGCTCATGCCCTTCCAGTAGAATGATTGTCGGATGTTGTAGTAAGTCTTGAAGAATCTAACATGTCCGACCCTAAGTGAATTGTGAGATTCTTTTAAAATCTTCATCTTAAATTTGAATGCTGGTGTTAGGTAAATTCTACCTTTGTTCCATGCCCTTCCAATAGAATGATTTTCGGATGTTGTAGTAAGTCTTGAAGAATCTAACATGTTCGGCCCTAAGTGAATTGTGAGATTCTTTTAAAATCTTCATCTTAAATTTGGATGCTGGTGTTAGGTAAATTCTACATTTGTTCCATATTATGTCATTCTTCCATTCGAAATTGGTATATTGATTGACGTTTTTAAACATAAAATCACAATCCTCATCCTTGGCATATTCAGCTTGTATTTTATCCAACTATTCTGAAACAACCATCATGGCGACACATGTTGTGTTGTCGTCATCCTTACGTGAGTGTGCATCAACTATGATATTCTCCTTCCCTTTCTTGCGCAATATCTCTAGGTCAAAAGTTGACAGCTTCTCCATCCACTTTTGTTGTTCGGTTGATAATGTCTTTTGCTGAAATAAGAATTGAAGATAGTTGTGGTCGGTTCGGATTGAAATTTACTCCCAAGCAAGTATTGGCGTCACTTTGTTAAAGTATGTATGATGGCGAGCATCTCTTTTTGGTATGTTGATTTCAATCCTTCTCGTTTATTAAGTTTCCTACTTTCGAATGTTATAGGGTGGTTGTCTTGCATTAACACGACTCCGATTCCAAATCCCAAAGTATCACATTCGACTACAAACGGTTTGGAGAAGTCTGGAGTTGCTAGCACCGACGTGGTTGACATTACTTCCTTTCGATTCTCGAAACACTTGTTTGCATGGTTATTCCATTGAAATGCACTCTTCTTTAACAAATTGGTTAGGGGCGCTGTTAAATGTGCATAGTTTTTTATAAATCTGTAATACTCAATTAGACCTAGAAATCCTCTTAGCTTGGATACGTTCTTGGGTTTGGGCCATTCTTTGATTGCCTTGATTTTGTTGGGATCCACCTTGACTCCTTCCTTGGATATAACATGTCCTAGGTATTCAAATTCTTTTTGCCCAAAAGTACATTTTGATAACTTGGCGTAGAACTGAATACAGATAATACTTCTTCTAGATGCTTGAGGTTCTCTTTCCATGTCTTACCATAAACAAGAATCTCATTGAAGAAAACTAATACAAACTTCCGCAAATATGGGTGAACAATTTCAGTCATGTTGCTTGGAAGGTGGCTGGCACATTTGTTAAGCCAAATGACATAACTTTAAACTCATAATGCCCTTCGTGAGTTCTGAATGCTGTCTTTTCGACGTCTTCTAGTCTTACCCGTATTTGGTAGTACCCTGATCTTAGATGTAACTTTGAGAAGTATTCTGTACTGTGTAGTTCATCTAGCATTTCATAAATGAACGAAATCGGGAACTTATGTTTGATAGTGATTTTGTTTAACCCTTTGTAATCTATACATAATCGGAAAGACCTATCCTTCTCCCTGACCAATAATATGGGTGCAACGTATGGACTTCTACTTTTCGTAATGATTCATGCTTCAAAAAGTCCCGTGTCAATCATTCTATTTCTGTCTTGTATTGATGGGGATAACGATATGGCTTAACATTTACTGGTGTCGACTCTGGTTTGACTCCAATGATGTGTTCAATTTGCCTTTCAGGGGGGTAATTTCATTGGCAAACCTTGAAAAACCTTCTTGTATTTCTAGATCAAGGATGAAATTTTTGATGGCTGGTGAGTCCCTTCTATCGATAATAACTCCAACTGTTGACATTGTGCAACAAATGTTGGGGCTCCTTTGCGAATAAGTTTTTTCATTTGTTGAGCAGAGATGAGCTGAGTGGGTGGAGCTTGGAACCCAAACGACGTATACCTCCTTCCATCCCATTTGAATTTAATGAACTGCTTTTGGTGATTAGTTGAATATGTGACTAGTGTTTGTAACCATTGTATCCCTAAAACGACGTCTACTCCCCCTAGGGGGGTTGTATAAAAACTGGGCTCCATTCTTAGTAGCAATTTAACTTTATGGCACTTGCCTACTCCATCTATTTGTTTCCGTTCTGCTATGATAACTTTTAAATCAGCTATAGGGTAAGCAAAAATGTTCAGACTTTTTGCAACATTGACATCTACGAAGTTGTGCGTACTCCATGAGTCTATTAGAACTATAATGTTTTACTTCTTGATGTGACCGTTAAGCTTTAGTGTTTGTGGATGAGCTATCCCTATGATGGCTGCCAGAGAAATTCTTGGCATATCCTCTTCTGATTCTGGATTAGGGGTTGCATTTTCTTCATTGTTCTCTTTGCCAGAGCTGTCTTTTGAAGATTCTTCTTGTTCGGCTTCGCAGTTGTAAATTTTTTGCGTTGCGCATTTGTGTCTTGCGTAATACTTGTCTCCACATTTCCAACATTTGCCATTCTTTTTCCTTTTCCCTTTGAGTAGCTGTTAGCTTTCTCATTGTTTGCATATGGTGCCTTATGGAGTTTATATTTTCGTTCGATAATTATAGCTGCATGTCTGGCATCTTCAATGGTATGACAAAGGTTTTTCTAAATGTGATTTACGCCGAAAAATCTTCTATATATGTTATGGATCACAAAAGCCTCAATTCAACAATCTTCAATGGTTTTGGGTTTATGTAATTTTAATTCTTCACGAATATAATCTTTAAGGCCACAACGATACATCTTTAATAGTTCTTCATCTGAAAATCCTCTTTGCCTTGCTGCCAACACTTCCCATTCGTGAGTGTATTCGCTCACCGTTCCTTTATATTTGAGGTGAATGAATCTCTTGTATACATCATCCTCTTCCTCGTCATGAAATCTTTTCAGCAAGGCGTTTTTAAAGTTTTGCCAATTGAACGAGCAACCTGTACATTTAGAAGACCACCACAGAAACCAATCATATGCTTATGCTTCTAGGTAGTTTGATGCATTCGTGACCCTTTCTTGCTTGCCGAGTGTTGGGTTTGCTAAAAATTGTCGTCCATCTTATTTACCCATACTACGATGCCTTTATGGTCCTTACCATCATACTTAGGTAATTCGTTTTTAATTTTAAGATGGTTCCTTCCGGAAGACTTGGTATAATATTGGCTTCCTTTGAAGTGTAGTTCTGGTATTCTTAGCGGCTCGTGCCTCAAAAATCCATGGTTTGTAACATTTTCGACTTCCGGGGTTCGGGGACTTTGCATGGCTGAGGGTGGATTGGCTCCTCTATTAGACTGACTCACCATGCCTTTTATGGCTTGAATATTTTGTGCCATGTTGTTTTGAGTCTTCCCAAAATCGTCTTGCTTCCTTTTGACATCGTCAAGGCGTTTCCGCAACCTGTTGAGTTCTTGAATTCTTTTGAACTATCATAATGACCCATTTTATTCTTTTTCTTCCTCGTGGACCTATTTTTTAATTAATTTATATAAAATAATTTAATTAATTAAAATTTATTAATTAATTAAATTATAATTATATAATATAGTTTTGAATCGAAAATTATGCGATTAAATCGACCCACTTTCTATATTACCCACGATATCAAACTTTATATATGCATTGACCACGATTTATATATCGAATGACATGATCAAAAAGGTGTGACATATGGGACCTGTCTGGTAATGATTTACGCCATGGTCAATCGCTGATTGTTATAACACGGTGGATGAGGCAATGTTGGAACAAGTTGACGACGGTGCAGGAGCCGTCAGAGTGGTGATATCTGAAGCGATGTGCATGGCTGTCTTTAGCGGCTCGGTTTGATGGTGCAGACAGGGAACTTTGACAGTGGGACGATTTGTGGAGTGACTAGTTACAGCGGAAGGAGACTCAAGGGCGTGTGGATGTAGGGAGATAGCAACAAAGGTATGGGAGGCCCGCAGGGCTTGACGTCCAGTAGGGTGGCGTGGGGGTGTCGCCAGGAGATCTCGCTCTCATACCACTGCTACAAGGATTTTTGTACGCTTGTTTTCTTAAAATTCAGATAACTAAAAATATAACGTAATTTATTGTATAAATATTTTTTATTAATATGAATGAATGAATGCTTTACATGGCCATGGCAGTTCTCCTTATATACTAGTTGATTGGCCATGCCAACGTAGAGAGGCATGTCTTTTGACTAATGGCTCTTCAAACTTAATTAAATAGCTTAGTGTTAATCTATTTAACTCTCTCTCTCTCTCTCTCTATATATATATATATATAGTTATGAATATTTAATTCATAACAGTTGCCCAGGGTTTTCCAAGTTTTGTTGAGGGGGAAGACAATGATATTTTCTTGGCGCCAATTTCAAAGGGGGAAGTGGAAGGGGTTCTAAAATATTTGCAAAAGGATAAGAGCCCTGGTCCTAATGGTTGGACGATGGAATTTTGACAACATTTCTTTGAGATTTAGGAGATGATTGGGCTGGGGTGGTGAAGGAATCCACGATAAGAGGTTTTGTGCATGAGCCCATCAGCGCTACTTTTTTGGCCTTCATTCCAAAATCCGATGATCCTCAAAGTTTTGATGACTTGAAACCTATTTCCCTTTGCAATTACACTTACAAAATTATAGCCAAAACAATTGCAAATCGACTTAAACCTATCCTTTCTAAAAACATCTCCCAGGAAAAGTTTGGGTTTCTAGCTAGCAGGTAGATTCATGAAGCCATCGGTGTAGCTTAGGAATCTTTGCATAGTATCAACAAGTTCAACAAGAAGGGAATGATTATCAAAATTGATCTTTCAAAGGTGTATGACAAGATGAGTTGGATGTAGTTGTGTCTTTTGATGACTCACTTGGGGTTTGGCATTGGTTTTATTAATTGGGTCATGGGCTGTATATCAAATGTGAGTTTTGCAGTTCTTATTAATGGTGTTGCCTCTCCCTTTTTCTCCAGTCAGTGAGGCCTCTGTCAGGGATGCCCTCTGTTTCCCCTATTATTCCTCTTTGTAGCTGAAGGGTTAAGCCAACTGATTCACGGAACCATCAGAAGGGGAGAGTTCAAAGGAATTGAAGTTGCTATAGACCTCTTTATTACTCACCTCCTCTTTATTGATGATATCCTTTTGTTTTGTGATGGATCAAGTGGAGACTTATCCCAGCTGAAATTAGTTATGGACTTATTTCTTAAAGCAATTGGGATGAGCGTAAACGCCCAAAAATCCACTATTGCACACAATGGGTTCTCGGGGGCGGAGATCAACATAATCTTATCATTTTCTTCTTTTGAAATTAAACCTATGTCGGAAAGCCTCAAATATCTGGGTTTTTTCCTAAAGCCTGATTCCTACAGGAAAACTGACTGGAAATGGTTGGTTGCAAAAATTGGAAAGCGAGTTAACCATTGGAGCTACAAGAGGTTATTGAGAGCAGGGTGTTGTAAAATGTAACTAGGTTCGGTCTTCATAATGACATGTAATTGTGATTTTTGTAAATGATGTAATGAAGAAAATAATTTATTATTAGCTTGCTTCATGGGTTTAATGAGCAAGGGATTTTTGATTTTAAAGTCAGTGTCATGTATGACCCTTCTTGGGCATATAAAGAATGTATCTAGGTCTACAAGTTGACTAGAAGCCCTCCAATAGACAAGAACAATGATCCTCTTCTTGATATCGGCCTCAGAATGTATACAAATGACAAGTCGACTCACATATGGAGACACACCCTTTCAAATGATCATGTCGACTCAAATGTAGGGGTAAACAACTATATATAGGAGCCTCTACCCCTCGCATTTCCATAGTGACAGTTCGATATATCTTTGAGATTTCAGATGGGTACAACAGAGATAAGGTGCGGATCATCCACAACAATCTTCTCGACATATTTTCTAAGGTTCACAGTGGACAAGACAACTAGGAGTTCGGTTACCACAGTGATCACCGCGTGGACTAGTTTGGGGTGACATTACAATGATATCTTCCTAATTATCTCAACATATATTAACTGTAATGCGGATGGACATGTCATAATTGTACAGTTTGGATAAGGTCTCGGTGTTGTGCTAATAAGATGATACTCAGTGATGCTCGGTTCTGTGCTAATAAGATGATACTCAGTGATGCTCGGTGCTGTGCTAATAAGATGATACTTAGTGATGCTCGATGCTGTGCTAATAAGATGATACTTAGTGCTAGATCTCAGTGATACCAGGGGCTAATAAGATGATACTTAGTGATGCTTGGTGCTAGATCTCAGTGATACCAGGGGCTGTGCTTAGTAGTGATATGATGATCAGTGATACGTGATGCAGCTACGTGTTACATGGTGCAACTCGGTGCTAGTGACAATATGAAGGTATGATGCACAATTCTGTGAGGCGAAAGTTCAGGGATATATCACAACGTTTTGATGTTGTAGTGATCATGTTTTGAAGAAATTGAAGAATCAAGGAAGAAGGATGACTGTGTCTTGGTCTGGGAATGGCAACATAGGCCAAGGATCATGGTTTTGGTATTCATCAATTGGAATCTCTGTAAGAAGAATTTGTGCGGGTTTTCCTCTCAAAGAGTGAGAGGTTTTGGCCCTGGCAGAAAGCCAACATCTTGTGCTTTTGTCTCTTTTGTTTTGTTAACTATTTGATGAAGTAAGAAAACACACTCTAATAATAACAAGAGAAAATTATGCTAATAAGAAAAAGTAAAAAGTACCTCACAAATAGTTATCATCGTGAGAAGAATCTTATTAACCTAATTGCCCTAGATTCTTCAACACAGGGCACTTGGTTCTTATAAAATCTGTCTTAATTGCAATTCCAGTATACTGGATCGCTTTAACATGGGTTCCAAAAGGAGTTCTTGCCCAGGTCAGGAAAGTTTGTGGCCGCTTCTTATGGGTGGGTTCAAAGGAAGATGAAGTTCTTCCATGGGTTTCCTGGGAGAAAATTGCTCGCCCAAAGGATTGGGGAGGGTGGGGAATTAAGGACTTTACAAACTTTTCTTGCTCATTGGTGGCAAATCTGGGTGGTGCCTTTTAACTAAGGATAATCTTTGGACATCAACGATAAAAAGGAAATATATTGATCCAACCACAATGGATGAGTGGCTGCAAAACCTGGACAAGAATTCCAAAAACTCTTTTATCATTTGGAAGGCCACCATAAATTCGTTTGATCTTATGGCAGAAGGTCTTTTCTAGCATGTTGGGGATGACACTAGGTTTCAGGTGGGGGTGGATCCCTGGGTGGGTTGTTGTGAAGTCTACACACTTCCAAGGGATTTGAGGGAATATCCCAGTGCTCGGGGCATTTATTATCTTAATCAAATTGCAAAAGAGGAAAACACTTCGTTTTGGAATTAAGGTTGGAAGTCGACTGAGGACTTAAATCTTGAGCCCCAGTGGGGTGTTGTCTGGCATGCCTATACCAAGGAATTGCAGAGAACAAATGTTAGAATTAGGGATAGGGCAGACGAATTCCGGTGGGTTCATGCCCCTAGTGGTCTTTATGCTTCAAAGTTTGGTGATAATCTTCAAATGAATACAAGGGACGATGGGGATCAGATGTGGTGGCACAAGCCACTTTGGAAACTAGATTGTCTTGCTAAATTCAGACTTTTCTTCTGGTGCATACTAAAGAACAAAGTACCTTCTTTGGACAACTTGCAGAAAAGGAACATGCATGGGCTGGGATGGTGCAATTTATGCAATTTTTTTAAGAAACTTCCTCACACTTATTCTTAAGCTGCCCCTTTACTATAAAAACATGGGAGAATTTCCTGAATATTTTGGGTATTAGACTCAATTGGCATGGTTCTACTCTTGTGGAAGCTTGGCAAATTGGTGGTTTAATTCAAATGAAGATCATTTTAGGAACATACCCTCGATTATTTGCTAGGGTATATGGCTAGCCCGGAACAAAAGAATTTTCCAGGATCAGGTTTCTGCCCCCTTTCCAATTGCAGTGCAATGTGCCTCCATTTTTTAGTTGCTTGCTCAAACCACCCCCTCTCCGATCCAAAGGAACATCCGCGAAGAACAAATCATACCATATGTTCCTTGCGCTTATTTTGATGGTGCCTCAGATGCACAGGATAGATGTGGGGCTGGCATTATCATTCATGTTAATGATCACAAATCTCTCAAAGCCTCTACGGGCATCGGTACAGGATCAAACAACTATGCAAAATTACAAACTATCCTTTTGTGTTGGTTAAGACAGTTGGGGATGGACACACTTCAGATTTTTGGTGACTCTCAAAATGTGATAAATTGGACAAACAATGTGCGGCGTTGTCAAAATCTTATTTTGGTTCATATGTTAGAAGAAATTTCATGCTTAAAATCTGGTTTTGTTGATTTTTATGTTTGTCACATTTACAGGGAGAGGAGCGTTGAAGCGGATTTCCTTTCTAAAAAAGGTTTATAACAGGCTCTAGACATCTGGCATATAACAAAATCAGTGAATGGGCAGGTCATCAAGACGAATCAACTGCCAAATGGTTAATGGCTCTATTTGCTCTAGTTTCATTTTGCTCTCGCAACCAATGTTTTTGGCTGTACATGACCAATTTTCAATTTTTATATGTTGTGTTTATATGTTTTTGCTATATATGTCCTTCAGACTATGATGAACTTTGAACAATTATTTTTTGATATGGACGGGTTGTTTACTCTGATGCTTGGAGAGACTCGGTTATATGGCATCAAACTTATTATATGTTTTTTTTGTGCTTTTTGGTATTGAGTAAGTGATGTTTTTTCCACTTTTCTCAGTATGCTGTGCTTTCACTTTCTGTGTATTGTGGATTCACAGTGTTGATCATGAATACTTAACTACATACCTATGCAACTTTTTATCCTCTTAATAAAAAGTTAGATTTCTCCCTTGGGAAAAAAAGTTATAATATTTTATTATATTAGTTAACTCATTATATTTATTATAAAAGAATACATATATAAACCAAAAAAAACATTATTACTATTATATTATATATATAATAATAATAATAATAATAAATTAATTAAAAAAAGGTGGGGTTTGCCAAGAAAAAGAACAAATCCAAGATGGGGAATAATGATGAAACCGACGTTAATAAATATGGAGAAGAACTTGATAGAGTACATCATAGCTTCGTCAATGTCGAAAAGAAGCAAACAGAGTTAGGAGAAGGACAAAAGAAGATAATTGAAACTCAGGAATGATTAGTGATTGATATCAACAAAATAGATAATATTGACAAAATGTTGCAAGGATTGCAAAACCAAGAAAAAAGAGATTTTGATTTTGACTATCGTTGGCAAGCCTTCTTAAAATTAAGAGAGGAAGACAAATGCGAAGCAACTCTTAGGGTTAAAAAACAAGAGGAAAGAATGGACCAACTAGTAGGAAGGGTGAATTCAGGTTTTGTAAATCAGTTAAATGCTCAAGAACCAACACAAAGCCCCAAATCTCAAGATAGCGAAGATCCCCCACATCATGAGATTCCATAGATACACTTCTTAGGTAGCCAATACTATACAAAAATTCTAGAAAAGGACTGGTTGCAGACATTTTGTCAAAGTTCCAAGGAAGCAGATGTACCAATTTTTTGCAAAGGATCAAGATCATCAACCATCAGTGCTTTGACTCATTGTAAACCCATTATGCAAATTTTTTGATGTAAATGATGCTAGTAAAACTGTATATGTATGTAACAACCTAGGTAAGCCTATTGTTTTGGCGATGAATTTCATCCTAGGAGCTTTTTCGTCTCACTGATTGATCTATATTTCTAAAAACAGATGATCGACAAAGTTTTTCCCTCTAGCTTCACCCCAAAGCTAGGGTGGAATTTATCGTCAAAATCTTAGGTGAGTCCTAGTGTTTTAGTCAAGTCTTATGTAATAGTGATTTAATAATAATTTAAGCTAAGTGGTTAAATTATTTTATTACAAGTCACTTGGTCTACTAGATCATATTGTGTTGCAGAACTGGGTAAATTATTTAGGGTCTTTAACGAATAGGTATTCCCCCTTTCAGGGTTGAATTATGTAAAATCTTATGTAAAAAATATTTTAGTGCATGGCCCCTCATATTTAGACACGATGGCTAAAATATTTGGGGGTGGAAAAAATAATTAATCCCCTCAAGTGTCAATTAATTAATTTTTTTGGCAAAAATAAAATTAATCCTAAGCCAAAAAATTAATTAATTAGTGCAAAAAATTAAATTGCTAGAGAAATTAAATTTTGCAAGTGGAAAAATTCGTGGGTCTTAAAGAAATTAATTTTTGGAGGTCTCCCACCAAGAGAATATTGGAAATTTCAAGAAAATTGGACCCTTGGGCCTTGGTGGTCAAGTGAAGTCAATCTTTTGAGGAAATTAGCTCAAAATAATTATTTTTGAGCTAATAAAAAATGGGTCAAATGAGAAATTCGAAAAGTCTTCAAAATAATTATTTCAACGAAAGGGATTAAAAGGTCATTAAAGATTTATCAACGACCGAGATTATTTTGATGAGGATCAAGCCAACTAGCTGTTATTTTTCACTAGGAGGATTTATCTATAAATTAGAGGTCATTTGTGTCTCAAGCGATCTGATGTTTGGCTAATGTAATTCTGCAGAAAAGCTGATGTAAATCTATTGTCCCACTCATAACGTTTTTGAATAATCATAATAAAGAATTTGGTATGTAGTTCATGCTGTCTATGTTCTACTGATTTGTGGTATGTGCTAGGTATGGACATTCCTATATTGTGTTTGAATTTTTAAATTAAATTGTTATTTCATTGTAGATGATAGGAACATTCTATTGATAAGTTTTGGGCTTATCTTAGATGATCTGAATCATTGTTGTTCTAACGGTTTATGTTTGAAGAATTATATAGTGTTTGTAGGTTCCCCAACCCTTGGGCTCCAAGTTCACAAACTATGGGCACATGCTGACCTTGTTTGGAATTCAAATATTTTTATGGTTTTTCTAACTTCGTTAAGGCTGTAGATTGAATTTATTTTTCAAAGTATATTTAGCCATTATCAAGGATTTGCAAAAAATTAATTTTTCAAAATTTTCTCAAGCATTTTATACATGTATATTTTGGAAATATATATTTTTTAAATAATTTATTTTCTAACCTTTGTTTTGTAGATGGGTTTTGAATTATTTTGAAATTTTTGTATATATTAGGGTTTTGGGCTATTGTAAATTCAGGTGAGATCAAATGAAAATAGTTGGATTAGAGCTATATGTAGCCCCTTGAGGGTACGATCTAGTCTACAAATTTTTTGAAGGGCCAACTACTGAAGAAATTTTGCAGAAATTGAAGATCTGAAGCAAAATGATTTTTTTCAAGCAAGGGTTCATAAATTTTTTAGGGTCTTGAGTCCGAACGTTCTTCTCTAAGCCTAGTGTCAGCGTTTGGACCCCCTACGTCATTATTTTTGGCCTCTTAGAGGCTGGCCGTAAGCCCTAGAGGGCCTCGGCCCCTCCCTAGTCCCTGCACCAAGCTTTTAAGGCCATTTTTTGCCTGGCTGTAAGCCTAGAAGGCTTCGGCTCCCCTCCTTGATCCTAGACAACAACCCTAAGGCTTGTTGTGGGCTTTTCTAGCCCTATTTCCCTCTCAGCCTCCTCCTTTTAGCCCTCTACGACCTCCTCCGCCTCTCTACCCTCCTTTTTGGCCTCCCTTGGTCCTTGCATCAGCCTCTTTAGCCTGTTGCCCTAGCTGCTAGGCCTTTTAGTCCTCTCCTAGCCCAACGCTCGCTATTGGGCATAGCGTTAGCCTTTCTTGGCCCTAGTTAGCCTCTCTTCCATCCATGGTTGTTCTTTGAAAATTTTTGGAATGAATATTGGTGGGTTTTGCAGGAAGAAATTGGCTCAAGTTTGGTGTTTTCAGGTGCCAAGTTCATTGGAAAAAAATTGGTAACTTGGGCAAGCAATCTTCAAGGATTTGGGCTTAGGGTTTGATCTCTAAAACCTCCATTTTCTTCATTGTTTGCTACAACTCTCTGAATCATTCATAACAATGATAAAATTCATGCTTGAGTGCCTTAAAATCCACATCTAAGTGGCCTAAATACATTAATAAATTCATGGTAAAAATCTACTAGTTACTTGGAAAATTTTGAATTGTTTCTTGGGTATAAATCTAAATAAATTCATGACTGATATCTTTGCATAAAATTCTGATCAAATTTGATATAATCTGAAGATACATCTTAAGAATGGCTAAAAAACTCATAGTCTCACATTGTAATGCTTGTTTTGGCATTTAGTAACTTTTGAGCATATTTTGGCACAAGTTATTGCACTAATAGCTCACTGTTTTCACTGTTTCCTTACTGCTGTCATAAGTGTTTTCAGATCTGATATAGCGTTGAATATTCATCATAAGAAGGTTGGCTAACTTGTGTTTTCACTTGGCAAGTCATTTAGTGTCATATTGATCATATTGGGTTCTTACATGCTTGTCATTTCTTAGATCTAGAGTGATTTACTTGCTGTTGTCCTCAAAGTTTCATAATTGCTCATTTAAATGTGGCTGGAATATAAGTAACATAAGATTTCTCTTTGCTCATGCTTCATGGTTTTATAGCAAATTGGTTGCTTATTGATATAAGTGCACTAACACTTTTGTTGTTGTGAGTTGGTTCATAAGTTCACATCTAATAATAACACTCACTAAAGCACTTTAATCTTCAATCTCTTGGTGTTGGATAATTCAAGTTTCTTTGAGCATCTTGATCTAGTTATTATTCTTGGTTGGCATTAAGTAACATTGGCATAAGATCATTGGTAATCATGTTGTAGAACCATCATTGAAATATCTTGAGTAATTGGCATCATTGTGTTGAGCAAAGTTAAGAGATTGTTTCATAATATCGAGAAACCTGGATAATTTTACTGTTTAGAATCTTGAGTTTTATTGGTTATCCTTCTAAGTAAGCATCTCTTAATATTGGTTATTGGCATATCTTAAATTGTCTCAAGTAATTTCGTGTTCTAAATTTGCTATCATTGACTAAGCATCTTGTGGACTTATCTATTGTTTAGCATTAGTAATTAGTAATTTGGCATGTTCTTGGTTATAATATTGTTTCATAATTCATCATTAAGTACCCTCATAAGAAGCTATTCTTAACTTATGTTCTTAAACATAAAACAATCTTAACCTAAGAAGTCACTCATCCACCTTGCATAGGCATTCTAAGTCTAGTTGCACTAATAATTTACCTCCAAGCATAAGCTTGGTTGATATACTTCTAGGGCCACCTTTTATCAATTTAGCTTGAGGGATTCAACACCTTTGTAGTGGTTAACATAGTGACCTTGCAGTCGTTAGAGCCACAGTCTCTACAGTGTTGGAGGCATCGAGTGATTGGAACACAGGGGGAGGTATCGTTAATCAAGCCTTTGCTTGCTTCCCTTTGGCTTCAATTTCACAACCTACTGTAAAGACTGGTTCCAAAACAATTAAGAGGAAGGTCTTACTTAGAATAGGCATTTAACTAAAAGTAATCAAGATTCTTGCGTCACACTTAGGTCTTAGAATTTGCATAGCATATAGGTTAGCGAAGCATCTAAAAAGTGATTGTCCATCCGATTACTTGGTCTCTAATTAATAATAAGCGAGAAGTTGATTGCATAAGGCACTGGTCTCAAAGTTGAATTTAATCTAATCCTTAAATCTTTCTTAAATTAACCAAGTAGCTAGGCTACTCAATTGTGTCTCTCGGACTCGTTGGTTGCCAACTTGTCCTTCGTCTTCATATTTCCATAGGGACTACCCCCCATAGCTTGCTATTGGGACACAACTAGAATGGAGAGGTCAGGGATCAGAGTGACAACACCTGACTTGAGTCATCTCAGTGCCTGCACAATTTGAGCGACAACATTTTATGACACCGTTGGCAGGGATAGATTTTCTGTCCTTGGTCCTCACGACAATTTTTTCAATCTTTCATCGTCATCCTTCATCTTTGATCTTTTCGTTTGCTGACAACGCCATAACGTTTTCTGGCGCCGTTGCTGGGAACAATTTTCTTGTTGCCGGGGTTAATGACATTTTCCCATCATATCATAATTTTCATTAGCTCGTCAAGCGACACATTTTCTGGTACCGTTGCCGGGGAGGATTTTATCTCATTGTTGGCACTTCAACGACATTCTTCTTAATCTTCATAATCTTCCAATCATCTTTGCCA
Organism: Pinus taeda; assembly: GCA_000404065.3. NCBI lineage: Eukaryota > Viridiplantae > Streptophyta > Pinopsida > Pinales > Pinaceae > Pinus > Pinus taeda. The sequence continues at coordinate 42,544 of APFE030605253.1, forward strand.
GTAAGTCCACAACATTTTATGGCACCCTCCTTTCATCATTCCTCATCTTTTCATCACCTTATCCTTTTGCCTCTCACTCATCCTTTCATCTTGTTTATCCGCACCTGTAGCACCTGGGAATTTAGGTTGGTTTCTTGTTTGGGTGGCGACTCCTCTTATCCATCCATTCGCAAGAGATTACTTTAGAAGGAATCCTAGTAGCTTGGTTAAGCCCACTCTCGATCCTGAAAGGGTTCTAAGAGTTCAGTGAAACAAATTACATTCTAGAGAGCATTTATTATTTCTTAGACAGGAAGCCCTCCCTGATCTCCATTTGCTTTTCGTTAATCCTCCCAATCAAGACTTCATGGCTGATTATTACAGGCCTTTGAACTTTACTAATATCCAAGGATATCTGCATGATTTGCTAGATGACTCTATTATGAATAGACTTCTGATCTTTCAGGGAAACAATGCCATCAATGCCGAAGCTCATATAAAGAAGTTAAACACTTTTGTTCAGAGATATGCTCATGCCACTACATACAATCATGAAGATGTCAAAATGAAGTTATTTGTCCTCTCATTGGAGGATGATGCACTTGAATGGTTTCATGACAAAGCAAATAATGCCTTTGACTCTTTAAGAGCCCTCATTGACGCATTTAAAGATAAATTTGGGGATAAAAGAGAAGGAAAGTATTTTGTCAAAGAGCTTAATACTATGAAGATGAGGGAAAATGAAACAGTTGAGGAAGTTAACCAAAGATTTAATGGCCTTCTAAAGGATATTACTCAAGATTATAGGCCTCCTGGCAAGACAGTGCTAGAGCAGTATATTGAAGCTTTCAAAGGTGATACTCAATATGAGGTTAGACGTGCCAAGCGTATTACTTTAGCCATTGCCCAAAGTACAACTAAAGAGTTAGAGAAGGATAGGAAAGCTTCAGGTAAGTCACAAATCCCAGGTTTTGAAAGAGGTCCAATTAAGTCTAAGGGGAAAGAAATTAACGAAGAAGAATAGAACTTAGTTAAAGAATGAACTCGAATCATTAAGGAAATGAAAATTGAGCATGCCAGGGCAATAAGTTGTATGTAAAATAAGCTAAGCTAGATGGAAAGAAGTCAAATGCAAAATATGTAGCTCGAGAATAACGATAATGATAGAGGTAACAATAATCCATGGCCGAGAAGGAACCCTCCAAATGATTGAAGGCCTCCTACTCTGCTTGAATCTGCTAATGTTATTGATGAGCGTATCCCTTTGTGTAGACCTTGTGAAGGTTTCCATGAAGAAAGTGCACGTGCCTTAGCTGAAATAATCTTGGATGAAGCAACCAATGAACGAATAAATCATGTTGGTCAAGATTCATCTAGGGGAAGCTGTTGTGCAGATATAATTCCTTCATCATTCACCATCAATAAATTTAGTGATGAAAAGGATGTATTACACAAATGTATGGTGAAAATCCGTCTCAAGAGAAAATTTTGGAAATTGCTAAAAGTCAGGGTTACACTTATCAAAGGAAGGTTACAAAACAAACTCAGAGTAAGCAGGTTGCTTTTGAAAGATATAAGTCAGGATTAAAAGTTGATTGGCCCACTTGGATTAACAATATTAAAATGTCTGTCCCGGTGCTTGAGCTTCTAAAGATTCCATCTCAGTAGGCATCTTTCTTCAAAGCTCTAGGCATGGTCTAGCAGGGTAACATCGATAACAGTCCTAAAGATGAAGAAATTAAATTAAAATATCTAAACTGCTACATGACCAATGAAGATCATAAACCTTTCTTCTTGACTTTGGATATTAATGATCGATTGCTTCATAATTGCATGCTTGACTTCGGTGCTTCAACAAATGTTATGACTAAAAGGGTTATGAATTAGTTAAAGTTGAGAATTTCTAGACCTTACCATTACATTTTTTCAATGGATTCTATAAAATTTGAAGTTGTTGGTGTAGTCAAAGATCTATAGGTCTCCTTAGTTGATTACCCATATAAGATCATCACCATTGACATAGTTATTATTGGTATGCTAGATGTATGGGGAATGCTCTTGTCTAGAAAATTTGTAGTTGACTTAGGTGGGTCTATTTAGAAGGACTTATCATATGCAACTATTCCCGCTGCAGTAGGTGGTATGGTCAAACTATACAGGAAAGTTGAAAGAAGGTATCATGTCGAGGTGCCAAAAACGTTGGAAAATGGTGAAGAAGTCTTGCCACAAGGTCATCCACCGCATTTCAAGTAAGAATTTATTCAATCGGTGCATCACTTTTCTTCATCACGTCTTTTATCCTACCTTTTGAGCAGAAAAAGAAGAAGACTTCAATACGACAGAGATGTACAACACAATGCTCAGAATCTTCATCAACAAAGATGGTCAAGTTTCAACAAGGGACATCTGATAAACAACCTATTAATCTACTTGTCAGCAAGCAAATGTGCCAGATTATGCCATATCGATGACATCTAGCATCTTTTTTATAGTATCTCTAACCTTGCTCCTTTTCATTTATGTCGTTAGCTAGTTTTATTTCATGCATTTAAGTTATATGTTCTTTATATTTTAGTTTGTTAGAGTGGACCTTTCCTATTCCAGCGAATTTACTATGTATGCATGATGATTTGGATTTTGAATGGATATTATTTGATGGACTTCTATTTTCTTGGATGCAGGATTCTGGGGTTCCCACGTTACTTCATGGAGCAATGTGTCACCATATGGAGCCAGATGTTGCACACATCTTGTCAAAGTTCCAAGGAAGCAGATGTACCAATTTTTTTCAAAAGATCAAGGTCATCAACCATCAGTATTTTGAGTCATTGTGGACTTGAAGTGGACAAGAGCTCAAAAATTTTGCAAGGAAGTTGGAATCAAGAAAGAGATTACTGTACCATATAACTTAGAACAAAATGGGCACTTAAGGATCTTTGATTGCCTTGTTTACTTTGATGTGCCAAAGGAAAATCTGGAAGCTTCAGGTAACAAATGTATGATTGTTGGTTATTGTGAAAATTCTAAAGCTTACAGAATATATGTGCCTGGTAAAAGAATTATAGAGTTTAGCAGAGATATAACATTTGATGAAGATGCAACTCTTTGAAAAGCCATAGACACTCCTCCTACTAATGTTGAAAGATAGGATGATGCCTTGGATGCACAAGAAGATCCCGAGCCTGATCTTGTTGATGAACCCATGGACTCCTTGGATCCTTCTCCATGTACTAGAAAGAGACGATTATGGCTTTGTGACACTTTACAGGATGTTGATAGACATGCTGCTCCCTGAGAAACCTTCGGAGGAAGCAAGAAACCATGCCAGTTCCATGGATACATGGTAGCCATGAGCAACATTATTAAGGATGAACCATGCACTTTTGAAGAAGCAATGAATGATCAAGATCATGAGTCCATCATACATAATGATGTATGGGAAGTGGTTCCAAGACCCTAAGGTAAATTTGTTGTGTCTTCTAAATGGTTGTATAAAATTAAACATGGTGTTGATGGCAGTGTTGAAAAACATAAAGCTAGATTTGTGGCCAGAGGGTTCTCTTAAAAAGAGGGAATAGACTATGTTGAAATTTTTGCACCTGTTGCTCGTTATACAACCATTTGATCTATTATGGCTCTAGCTACTAGCTAACGATGGTAACTTCACTAAATGGATGTGAAGATTGCATTTTTGCATGGCTACCTCAAGGAAGAAGTATTTGTGGAGCAACCACAAGGCTTTGAAGTACGTGATCGGAAAACTCATTTGTGTAGACTGAAGAAATCCCTCTATAGTTTGAAGCAAGCTCTAAGATCTTGGTATGATTGCATTGATAACCTCTTGATGAAGCTTGGTTTTACCAGAAGCAATGCTGATCCAAATCTCTACTTCAAAACGATCCAAGGTATGCCTTTGATTTTTATATTATAGATTGATGACTTATTCTTGATAGGTGGAGAACCTCTGACCTTCTAGTATAAGAGGGAGTTAGCTTCTGAGTTTGAAAGGAAAGAACTTCATTTGATGCACTACTTTCTGGGTCTTGAAGTATGGTAGAAGCCTGGTGAGATTTCCTTTCTTAAGGAGAATATGTCATCAAGCTACTAGAAAACTTTGGTTTGACAAAATGGAAATCCATGAATACTCCAATGGAGATGAACTTCAAGAAGTTGTGTGGTGAAGTTTCGAGTCCTGATTTGGTAAATCCTTTTGAGTATCGATAACTGATTGGGGCACTGATGTCTTACTGAAGTGGAGTGCTACAAAGCATGCGCTGAGATACCTGCATGGGACCATCAATCTTGGATTGAAATATACTACCGAAGATGTAAGACTACTTGAGACAGAGAAAACACATTTGGGTACTGCTTCAACTTAGGATCTGCCATGATATCTTGGATGAATAAGAAACAAAAGTCTGTAGCCCTCAACACAGTTGAAGCTAAGTACATTGCTGCTAGCATGGCTAGCTGTGAGGCAGTATGGCCTAGGAAGTTCTTTGGAGAGTTGTTTGATCATGTCCAAGACACAACAGTAATTTACTGTGACAATAAGAGTGGGTTTCAACTTGCAGAAGACCATGTGTTCCATGACAAGTCCAAGCATATTGAGATCAAATATCACTATATCTGGGATATGGTGCAGAGAGGAGCAATAAGACTCCATCATATAGCGATTGATGACTAGATCGCCGACATTCTTACCAAGCCTTTGCTGAAAAGGGAAGTTCTTGTTTTTTAGAGAGCAACTTGGATTGATGGGTGTGACTCTTCCTAGAGAGGGTGGTATTGGATGATGAACCTTGGTTGTGCAAGATCCTTGTCATGTGTTGAGAAGTGGATCCTCAAGTAGAGATGAGACTTGGTTGTGTAAGATCCTTGTTAAGTGGGTTATTCCCCCAAGCAGAGATGTGACTTGGTTGTACGAGATCCTTGACAAGTGGGTTATCCTCCCAAGCAGAGATGTGACTTGGTTGTATGAGATCCTTGTCAAGTGGGTTATCCCCCTAAGTAGAGATGTGACTTGGTTTTGCGAGATCCTTAACGAGTAGGTTATCCTCCCAAGCAGAGATGTGACTTGGTTGTGCGAGATCCTTGACAAGTGGGTTATCCCCCAACGCAGAGATGAGACTTTGTCATGTAAGACCTTTGTCAAGTGGGTTATCCCCCCAAGGTCTGTGGATGCAGGTGTTATATCACTTGATTCTTGAGGGTCAAGGCGGGAATGTCAACAGACAATAAGATAGAGTGTGATCCTTACCTCTCATGGTAGGTGGTATCCTGCCTATTGCTGACCAAACATATTTAGGATGGTAAATTAATCTCCCCTATTGTACATGAATATAGGGTGTTATCCGAAGTGCCTCTATGATGATTCTTCTTCATTAGAGTGAGACATCATTGTTCCATATGATACAGAGCAGAGATGAACAAAGATGAGGAGAGAAAGCAAAAATCTTTTGTTGGATAAAGAAATTCCTCCTTAGTTGAGAGGGAGTGTTGAAAGCTTGGCAACTTAGGGATGAATCTCTAAAAATAGAAAGTCTCAAGTATGACTTCCAAAAAATAGTAAATCAGCTTGCATCAATTAGTAACCAAGTATTGTTGATGGAAAATCCCTTTTGATCATCAATGAATCATAATAGCTCGACTTAATCATCATCATCATTATTATTATTATTATTAAAAAGAAATTCAAGTCACTCAATCATGGCTCTCAATAATGTTCTCTTACACTCTCCTGAATGGCATAAGTTACAAATGCATGCATACCTTCTTAATGGCATGAGTTACATTTCCTAAATGGGCATATGTTACTCTCCCTCTTGACATGCGAGTTACTCCTCCTTTATGGCATGGATTCGTTGCTCCTCCTATATATATGTTCCTCATTCTTTCTCCCCTCACTACTTGTGCATTGTGAAAGAAGAATTTGAACTTGAGAGAGAGTTGGAGAGAGTTGAAGAAGATAGTGAGAGAGAGGCTTGGAGAGTAAGAGCAAAACTTGATGAGCCAAGGTTGATTCAATGCTTCAGTGTTTCGGTGTTGATTCAGTTGAAGGGAAGGTTGATTCATTGTATGTGCATATGTTGTTGCCGCCAATGATCTTCATGCTACAACTTCTCTTGATCTCTCATTGTAGTCTGTCTCCGCTGGAAAATTGATTTCTAATAGAAAAAGAATTTGGTTGGGGTTTACCCTTGCGGGTTTTTCCCTGGTCATTAGACCTAAATTCTTTGTCTCATTTTGTTCTTGGTTTCCTTCTTTTGTGCTGCTGATTTATGTTCTATCTACAATTGCTTATCTAATATTGTAGCATAAAAAAGTTTTGTAGTAATTGATTGTTACAACATAGAACATTAAAATTTCAACAATGACTGGACAAGTTTTGGGGTAGTTTAGCAAATAAACCTAAAGTTGGGGTTTGGTGTGAATTTTACTCAATTAATTAAGGAAAGAATTCCCTTAAGGAAATCTACAAATATAAGAGGGTTGAATCCATATGGATAATCATTGGATTGGATCTTAATCTCGGTTTTTCTTTGAGCCTGAGGCTCTGAGGGTTTTAAGTTTTAACACCCCTTCTCTTCTACTAATTTCGGTGGTGAAAGATTCCACCCTAGTTAGTTCTATTTTCCTTGTTTCTGTGTTCTGGCGTCAGGGATCTCTCTACAAGGCACAACGAAATAATTGTGGGAACAAACTAAGACAAGAAAGATCAAATCATATTCCAGTTGAGTGGATCCCCTCTGAGGGTAGTTCTAAACAGAGCAAGTTTTTCTAGCTAAGCAAACTCCCTACAAAACAAAGCTTGTCAAAATCTGTAACATCAACTTCTCATTAATAATATGTGGTCATCTAAGTAACCTGACATAGGGATTCGAGATTCGTAGGATATAGGGACTCGAGTGAAGGATTCAGACACATTGGCCCCCCAGAATAGGACACATAGGATTCGTTATATATATTTTATTATATATATATATATATTAAAAATTAGATATTTCCTACACAAATTCTCATTAATTATACAAATTCATTGATTTCAAACATAGATCTTCATCTAGATGTTAGTTTTATTGTTTACAAAGTAAGTTAGTAACAATATAGCATACATAGTACATACAAAATTCAAATACATGTCACTGTCACATAAATGATAAACGATAAATCATTAAATGATAAATTCTAAATTCATAAATGATAAATCATAATACATATTCAAATAATCAATGATCCAATAGGAGAAAGACAAGATAGTAAGATAAAGACACTGACAATTGCAGTTTTCTCATCAAGTCATCAAATCAAAATGTGTTACATAGGTAGTGCAATGTCAATGGCAAATAGAATTAGAAAATATAAAACTATAGATATACAAGCCTCAAGGCAGTAGGTAGCCCATGACTCATGAGTCATCAATCCTCATAGTCATCATCAGAATCAACATCAATTTCCTCATCATCATGGTCACCACTGCTCTCCTCTGCATCCTCCTCCTCCCCTGTATCCATAGTCACCTCTGCATCTGCTGGTGTGGATGATGACCCCTCTACAATATCACCGTGATCAAATCTAACAGGCTCTAGCTCTAGATCATTGAGATTCATGTTGGCCAATGCCAACTCAACACTGTTGTCTAGACCCATATTATCAGGAAAGACATCCCACATCTTTGTCTTTCCCTTCAACCACTCTTCCCTCTGCCTGTAAATAAGACGAAGGTTGGTGTGCACATACACCATTGTCTCTGCCCTGCGCTGCTCAACCCTGCTCTTCTTCACACTATACAAATTCCCATATGTGCTCCAATTCCTCTTGCAACAAGAGGATGAAGTCACCTGAGAGAGGAGCCTCATGGCTAACTGCTAAAGAGGAGGGCTTATTGCCCCATGATTTGCCACGAAGAATAGGGCTTCTTAGACCCCTTGTCTCTAATCACATCATATCTTGCAAATCAATCAATGCTAGTGTAAAACTTTGCAAAAGGCATCCTCCACCTCATCAAGCAATGCTTTATCTTGAAAAACCCGCCTGAATGCATCTTTCCTCCCCTGTGAGATTTCACCATCCATGTGAGGAGGGAATCTACGGGAAGGTCCACCATTCAGCCACTCATGGATGTAGTATTTTGGGTTCAATGAGTGAACCAAACAATGTAAATGTGTGCAATTCTTGTCCCATCTGTTGACAAGAATATCATGTATAGTACCACAGAAGGCCTCTGGTGATGTCTCATACTTGAGGCATCCACTATGTAGAATAATGCTCCTCACAGACTCAATCATGGAATCCCATCCCTCATAAACCTCTCCTAGGATGGGTTTGTCTGTATCTGCAAATTGAAGCAAAGAAATGATAGGGTCCATGATCTGAATAATTAGATCTACCCTCTCCCACCAAGCATCATCTAGCATTGTGTCCTTCACTCTTTTAGAGGCTACTTGATCTATCTTTCTCCAAAAAGACTAAAACTCATAAATAACCATGGCCCCAAGAGCGGTCTTGACCTCCCTCAACCTCTTCAACATGATGAATGAAGAGGCAAACTGTGTATCAACGATCTTCAACAATGATAGATTGTTATACTCCTTGTAGATAGTGAGGGCATTTGTATGATTTTGCACAAAGTTACGGATATGTCGTGCATCCTCAATAATGTTACCAATCCAAAGTGCATCAGAAGCAATGGATTTAAGTGCTAAGTTCAATGAATGGACAATGCAAGTGTCCAAAACACTTGTGGATATTTAGTTTCCACAATCATGCCAACAACCTTGCGAACAGGTGCATTATCTGTAATGATTTGCACACAAGAATCAACACCTACATCTTCCATAACTTTAATAAATAACTCACCCATAAATTGTGCAATCTTGTATTTTCCAAGTGTATCCACTGCTTTCAAGAAAATTGGACCATTCAAAGAAGACACCATGAAGTTGATGAGTGGGTGTCGTGTTGGATCTGTCCATCCATCAAAAACAATGCTAACCCAAGATGTTGGCCATGATGCTTTAATAGGCTCAAGCATTTTTTGGACCTCTTTTTTTGCCTTCGTCAACAATGTGGTTCTAAGCTTTTCTGAACCAGCAAACACATACGATGATGGAGACCCGTGAGTTAGAGCTCAGCACATCTCAATAAATAGAGGAGAGCGTGCAACATTAAAGGATATGAAGTTTTGATAGAAAAAGAAGGCAATGGGGATATCAAGCTCTCTCTGTTTCTCTTTTTGGAAAATCTTGTCCATTGGACCAAGTGAAATTGCCTTTATTTTTGCTGCTTGTCCCCTAATAGAACTCTCAAATGGAAATTTGGTGGTGCCTTTCCTCAAAAATGGAAGGGGGTCATCATTCTTGGTTTTTCTTGATTTCATAGCCACATTTTCCATACCAACAATGAACTCTTTTTCCATTTCTTTCCTCTTTTGTAAAGGAACATCTTTACAAGCTCCAACTCCACAACCTGGTAAAACCAAGAAATGGACTTTCACACGAAAATATGTGCTTGTGAAAATATTGTGGAAAAAATTGCATCTCCAATGCACATTGCCTCCTCCCTTCCCCTTGGTGCTTGGTCCATCCTCTCTTGTGACATATTTCCACAAGGGATATTTCTCAATGTTGTCTTGAGGAGAAAGTCTTCCCTCAACATTACTTGAAGCAGACTCTGATGATATTGGGGGAGGAGGGGCATCTCCAATGGGGACATTCTTCCCCTTACTTTGCCCCCTACCTGCTGCCCTTGATTGAGCCATGAATACTGCAAAAAAAAACAAAACAAAACATGCACAAATTTGTAAAAGAAATGCATATACAAACTGTTGTAATACAAATGCAAAAAAATAGAGATGAAATGCACTTACCTGGTGCTTGAATCTCCTTGCCGAGTGCTCTAAACCCTTGGCTCCTTGCTCCAAACTTCTAACAGCAAACCCACAACTCACTGTTTGCAAAAGCAATGAGAGAAAATGGTAAATAAAAATAGGAATGCATTGTTTTTAAAGCCCGTGGGTTTCATTTTCACTGGATTCGAATCCGGTTTTCGGGACACATTGTGTCTTACCGGTATATGACCCAGATTCAAGCGTGTCCCATTAGGACATGATGTGTCCCAAATTTAGGATTCGAATTCTTGCGAATCGTGTCCGATTCATAGGATTCAGACACTTGAGGAAAATAGGACGAATCCGGTTTCATAGGAAATTACAGATATTAGCTGTGGAAAATGCATAATTTGGGTGCACCAAGGATTTTTCAGGAAACCGAATCTATCTATGCATTCAAGAATGCAATTTATGTAATGGAAAATTGCATTTTCACCAACAATCACATAGCCAGATTCTTGTGATAGTTGCCAGAAAAACTAAAAAGTTGAATGTTTATAATTGTCCTTTGTTTTATATTCAAGAAAATCAAACTAAGTTAGAAGCAAATATTAACATATTAGTTGAAGTATACCATCTAGAATGTCCACCCCAAGGTTACTTGGGAGCGGGAGCGAAAACGGGGAGTGGGAGCGACATTTTCAGAGGCTCCCAGTTTGGGAGCGACATTTTTATATAATATATATTTCTTTTATATTTTGAGGCATATATGTCAACAAAAGCATGTAGAATGATGAATTAGATATAAAAAGCATAAAAACATAGATTGAACCATATAACATCAATCATCTAGAAGTTATAATCTTCGTCAACCACGTCCACAAGTTAGTAATATACGACATATTGAGTCTCATGATTCATCAATCTTAAAGTTTCAAGCTTTCAAAATTCAATATATAACATCTATCATCATTGATCACCAAAGTTATACCTGTAAGCTAAGTGTAACCATTACAACAAAGAATATCTAAGAAGAAATGAAATGTTATAAAATGAAATGGAATGAAACAACTTTCAACTTTTATGAAGCATCATATTCATAATTCATTACCAATGGGTTATAATTGCCAACTTCAAACTTAAATTGTCATATATTGTTTACAAAAAATATCATAATAAATATTAAAGAGTCAACAGTGATAAAAACTACTAGAAACTAGAAAAGACAAGTAAATCTATTATCTATTGTTAATGCTTGGTCCTCTTGCTGCCATGAGAAATGTCAAATTTTTTAATCTTGTTGGAAAATCAGGATCTTTGTCATTAATATCACCTTCTAAGCATTAACATAAGATGGAAAAACATAGCATGTCAAGTCAAGATTTTGTTTGAGTGATGGGTACATTTTTAGTAGGGTCATGATAGAGAAGTTCAACAACCAATGTCACTAACATCAAGGTACATACATGAATTGGTGCTCTTGATTAAATACGAGTTCCATACCCTAATATGTTGATTTGGAGTAGCATCAGATGTGCTCTAGCCATGAAAATTGGTGGAGTGACTAAAGCACATGAGATTTCCAAAATTGAGAAATCGTTTTGGAAAAATCCATCCGGATGAAGAGTTATTAAAATAATTAATATTTTTAATGAGTTCCTAAGTCTAAACTTAGGGAAATAAAAATATTAATGGGTATTAATAAAGATAAGGATGAGAAGCTTCCAAAAGATAAGGATCAAGTCTATTTTAATCTTAGCTATTGATTAGGGACTTAATCTCGGCCATTGATTCATCATCAGGAAAAGTATAAAAGGAGACTTGAGGGTCAGTTGGAGATATACTGAGGGGACCAGTGAGTTCTATATTTGGAGCGGGGTTAGCTGAGAAATTTGAACTAGAGGTATGGAGTGCAGTAAGTGGTAGAGGGTACGGAATAGAGAATCAGGAACAACACTAGAAGATCAACGCAGAGGTTTGAGAGGCAGACGCAAAGCTGCACAGGCAGATGCAAAGGCAGCAGGACTGCACAGTCACTGGAGGGCATGCGTGGTGACGCAAAGAGACCCAGTGTTGACGCAGAGAGGTAGAAGGTGATGCAGAGGGTCTGGGAACTGCGCAGAGGCCAGCAAGCCTGTCGTTGAGTCTGGGAGAAGCGTTGGAGAATTTATCTCTGTTGGGTAAGCTAGTTTGGCACCCAATTGTACTGAAAAATAACTGATTAATAAAATCCTCCTCTGCTGCACCGGTTTTCCCGCATTGGGTTTTTCCGGGGACAAATTGTCCAAAATATTTGTGTTGATGTGTTTGATTCTTGTGCATGTATTTGTTTATGTATTATGGTGTGATATCTGCAGTAGAATTTATTTTAATGTTTACTAAAGAGTTTTTGTAAATAACTTATTGGAAAATAAGTAGGAAAAATAAATTAGTTGTTTTAGTGATAGAAATTTGACATGGTATTAGAGGAAGTAATCAAAGATAGGAAGGGAAAATCAATTATGGGTCGAGACCATGATGTAAAGGCATCTACGTCAAGATACTCACACAGATTTTCAGAAAATTGCACAAGAGACAGTAATTTCAATTTCTCTATGTTGGCCTCCAGATTGGAAGAAGATGTTGCTTGTGTGACTAGTTCTGCATCATCAGAGGTATGGTGTATAGACAGTGGAGCCTCTTGGCATATGACGGGAATCCAAGAATTTTCTCAGATTATCAAGAGGAAAGGATGAATTTTAAGATCACCATGGGGAATAAGGCAAAGTGTACTCCAATAGGGAAGGGTACCATAGTTTTTCAAATAGAAATGGGAGAGCGGTTCTGTGCTACCAATGTGTTGCATGTATCATGATTGGGGTGAACTTACTTTCTGTGTTGCAATTTCAAGGCAAGGGTTATGATGTTTTCTTCATCAAGGAAAAAGTATATGTCAAACACCCAAGCTGGAAAAAGAAAGTGCAGATCGAGATCGGAAGTAACAAGTTGTATAGACTACAACTACAATCACCAATGGCACTGATAGGCAGTCATGGAGACAAGGATTTGAATGAACTATGGCACAGAAGAATGGGACATTTGCACCATGGGGCTCTGAGAATTCTCAGGAAAACTGTCACAGGAGTTCTGGATCTTAGTACAGAACGATATGAAGTATGCAGAGGATGTGGTTTGGGAAAATATGCCAAAGCAGCATTTGCTAGAAGTAAAAACAGGGCCAAGAGTGTACTAGGGTTGATACACTCAGATATTTGCGGACCTATCTCCACTAAAGCTGTTAGTGGTGCCAAGTACTTCGTCACCTTCATTGGTGACCACTCAAGGAAAACTTGGATTTATTTTCTGAAAACCAAGGATGAGGTTTTCTATCGAATCAAAGAATTCAAGGCTCTTGTGGAGAATCTGACAGAGAAGAAAATAAAGGTTTTGCGCTCAGATAATTGTGGAGAGTATGTCGATAAGGACTTCTCTGATTTTTGCGATAAGGAGGGCATTAGAAGAGAGTGGACAGCCCCCTACAATCCAAAGCAGAATGAGTAGCAGAAAGAAAGAACAGGACTATCGTAGAAGCAGCTAGGGCCATGATGTATGATCAAGATATGCCAAAGTTCTTGTGGGCAGAAGCATGCAACACAACAGTCTATGTTCAAAATACAACTCCTCATTGGGCATTGGGCAAGATTACTCCAGAGAAAGTCTTCACAGGGAAGACACTTGAAGCCAGTCATTTCAAGATATTTAGGAGTTTAGCATATTGCCGCATACCCGAGGAAAAGAGGAAGAAGCTGGATCAAACTGCAGAGAAAGGATATCTAGTGGTATATAGCGAGAACGCTAAGGCATACAAAATCTATCTTCCAGGGAGTAGGAAGGTAGTAGTTCGACGAGATGTGAAGTTCATGGAGGACATGGCTTTCAGAAAATCTTGAGAAATGCCTTCCGAGGAGCAGTCAAAAGATGAGCTGTTGGTCAAACCTCTTCAACCAACGGAAGTAAAGAATTCTTTCTCGGATCAGGAAGAATCACAGGAGGAGGAGCTAACAGAAGCACCTGCTACCAGAGGAAGAACGAGCAGGGAACTTCGTCAGATTTTGCGAGATGCAGAGGATTTCATCGGTGCACCAAGAAACAATAAGAGGGAGTGAAAACAGCCAGATAGATATCAGGGATTAGTAGCTCTGGATGGGGAGCCTGCCACTTTTCAAGAGGCTGCTCAACATTAGGTTTGGTTGGATGCGATGGTAGAGTACAACTCCATAATGGTGAACGATGTCTGGGAGGTAGTGCGAAGGCCTCAAGATAGATCGGTGGTAGGTTTGAGATGGATCTACAAGATTAAAGATGCTGCAGACGACAATGTGGAAAAATACAAAGCCGGGTTTGTGGCTAAGGGGTATGCTCAGAAGGAAGGAATTGACTACGAAGAGACCTTCGCCCCAATAGCCAGATATACATTTATTAGAACCGTGATATCTCTTGCAACACAAATGGGATGTGAGATTCATTAGATGGATGTCAAAATGACATTTTTGAACGAGGTGATAGAAGAAGAGGTATACATTAAACAACTAGAAGGCTTTGAAACACATGAGAAGAAGTCTCATGTATGCAGATTGAAGAAAGCCTTGTATGGGCTGAAACAGACACCTAGAGCATGGTATGGTCGAATTGATGGCTACTTGCAGAAGATGGGATTTGTCAAGAGTGACGCAGGTCCAAATCTCTACTATCTGGTTGTAGATAATGAGCCTCTAACCCTAGTATTATATGTGGATGATTTCTTCCTGACAGGATCATTCAGGCTCATCAAGGACTGCAAGAAGAATCTAGCCACAGAACTTGACATGAAGGATTTGGGACAAATGCATTGTTTCCTAGGGTTGGAAATTTGGCAGCAAAAGGGGAGATCTTCCTTGGGCAAGGAAGATATGCTGTTCTGAAGAGATTCAGGATGGAGGATTGTGGACCCATGGCTACTCCAATGATCACCAACTGGAAGAAAATTGATGCATCAGAAGACAAGGATGTTGATCCCACCTTATACAGGCAACTCATAGGGTCCCTGATGTATCTAGTTAATACCAGGCCAGACATTTGTTACGCTGTTAACACCCTCATTCAGTTCATGGTGGAACCAAAGAGGGCGCACTAGGCAGTAGCCAAACATGTTGTCAGATATATACAAGAAACAGTCGATTATGGACTCTTGTACACTAGAAGTAAGGATATTAGATTTAGTGGATTTACCGATGCAGATTGGGCTGGAAGTTCAGTGGATCGGAAAAGTACCTTTGGGTACTGTTTCAGTATTGGATCGAGAATGACCTCTTGGTGTAGTAGGAAACGGAAATCTGTAGGTCTGAGCTCAGCTGAAGCAGAATATATGGCCGCAAGCACAGCTTCATGCGAAGCGATATGGCTTAGAAAACTGCTTGTGAACGTATTAAGAAGAAAGTAGGTTCAGAAGAAAGATGGAGGCGACTAGGATCATGTGTGATAATTAGAGTTACATCAAGCTCTCTGAGAATCCAGTATTTCATGATCGGTCAAAGCATATTGATATTTGGTGTCACTTTGTCAGACACTGTGTCCAACGAGGAGTTGTACAGTTGAGCTACACTCCTACAGGAGAACAGGTGGCAGATATCCTCACCAAGGCCCTTGGAAGAACCAAGTTTGATTATTTCAAGGAGAAGATGGGGATGATAAAGAATCCATTTTAGTAGCAGAAATGGGTATGATGTTGCAGTGCAGTAGCACGATGTAGCATAATGAGAAGGGGTTGCGATGCAGATGCAGTTTTGGGAAAAAAGACTAGCAACAACACAGATGTAGAGGTAGTTGCAATGCATATGCAGTGTTGGGAAGAAGGACCGATAGCAACACAGATGCAGAGGGAGCTGCAGTACAAATGTAGCATTGGCAGTGATAGAGCCATGGGCAGTAGTACATGATGCAGTAGTGCACAAGATGTTGGGCGGGGAGGCTCAACATTAGGAGAGGTACCGGTGTCGTATAATCGGAGTGATGCTCAGTCTGGAGTATTACTAGAGCACAATCCTCGCTAAGAGGGAGTGTTGATTTGGGGTAGCATCGGATGTGCTCTAGCCATGAAAAATGGTGAAGTGGCTAAAGCACATGAGATCTCCAAAACCTAGAAATCCTTTTGGAAAAATCCATCTGGATGAAGAGCTATTAAAATAATTAATATTTTTAATGAGTTCCTAAGTCTAAACTTAGGGAAATAAAAATATTAATGGGTATTAATAAAGATAAGGATGAGAAGCTTCCAAAAGATAAGGATGAAGTATATTTTAATCTTAGCCGTTGATTAGGGACTTAATCTCGGTCGTTCATTCATCAACAAGAAAAGTATAAGAGACTTGAGGGTCAGTTGGAGATATACTGAGGGAGACCAGTGAGTTCGATTTCTGGAGCGGGGTTAGCTGAGAAATTTGAACTAGAGATCTGGAGTGCAGCAAGAGGTAGTGGGTACGGAACAGAGAGTCAGGAACAACACCAGAATATTAGCGCAGAAGTTAGAGAGGCAAACACAGAGGCAACAGGATTGCGCAGTCACTGGAGGGCATGCGTGGGTGACGCAGAGAGACCCAGTGCTGATGCATAGAGGCAGAAGTTGACGCGGAGGGTCTGGGAGTTGCGCAGAGGCCAACAAGCCTGACGCTGAGTCTGGGAGAAGTGTTGGAGAATTTATCTCTGTTGGGTAAGCTAGTTTGGCACCCAATTGTACTGAAAAATAGCTGATTAATAAAATCCTCCTTTACTGCCCCTGTTTTCCCGCATTGGGTTTTTCCGGGGACAAATTGTCCAACATATCTGTGTTGATGTGTTTGATTCTTGTGCATGTATTTGTTTCTGTATTATGTTGTGATATTTGCAACAAGATTTATTTTAATGTTTACTGAAGGGTTTTCTTAAATAACTTATTGGAAAATAAGTAGGAAAAATAAATCAGTTGTTGTAGTGATAGAATTTTCACATAATACATAACAAAATCCAATGGAAACATTGCAATCCCCGCAATCCTGAAAAACTGATAAGTCTGCTGGATTTTGAATAAGATCTAAAATTCTACTTTCTCCATATGAAATCCAATGAGATCAGAACCACTCTCAAACATCCTGAGTCATTTCATGGTAATGTTAAAAATTTAAGTAAAAGTGACATTTTCCTTAATCTTTATTTTCCCACTCAAAAATTATTTGCTTCTTTGAAAAAAAAATGCAGTTGGAATGTTACTGCAAAAAAAAATTGCAAAAAAGTGTAGGGAGTGAAAATTTCACTCCCGGGGTCAGTCTTGAAGGGAGCACGCTTCGGGAGCGGGTACGGGGGGGCTGGGAGGGGATTCTCAACAAGTAACATTGCAACCTTAGTCCACCCTCCAAATGTAATTTTTGGCAAGCTGGGATTCTCAACAAGTAACATTGCTCTCACATTAATTCGCATAGGAAAAAGTCATAAAACATATATTGAGAACAACATTTTTTTTTTGAAAAAACACAACTTCAATTCCATAGGATACATCAGATAATCCTACATTAGCCAGCCATCGCATGAACATGTGAATTATCCCTCCCTACATATGCAAGGAATACCAACATGTCTGCCTTGTCAGCAAATTTGAGAAAATAAATCTCTTAATAGTCCTAGCCAGCAAAAAACTGTATCAACATATGATATTTTTTAATTTTAACTATGTTACCAGCCTGCCAGAGTCTAAGATCTGCATTTCCACAGATTGGACCCGGTAACAGCAGGATCCGGCAGAGATCCATAACCTAATTGGAAATGCTGGAGGTTTTGCTCAGAATACATATCTAACCTTTTCAATATGTCACTCATTTAGATACTCAAGAAAGTCATTCAAACAAAACCATAAAATAATTCTTGGATTTTTAAAAATATTAAGAAAGTAGCTTGCATGGGGCCCTAAAACCCTAACAGGAATGAAATTTCTCCTACAATAAATACGATCCAAATTCAGCATTAATGGCAGCCTTACTATGGCTCATAACAGTTGTACTATATATGAATTAGCAACAGTGTCACATAACTAAATAGCGGTCGTACAATGAAACAATAACAATTGTACTATGCAAATGACAGCAATATCAAACATCAAATGACAGATAAGATGCTGATCGATAGCAGGCTGTAATCATGTTTTAGTGCATACTGTTCACTGCTAAGTTGCGCTTGGCAGATATATGAAGACTCCATAGCCCATGAAACAGAATGTACTTCAAATTTTTTCAGAGTTCAAAAGTCAGTAGGGCCTTCCAACCCTTTATCTCTCCTCTTCTTCTATCCTCAAATTCCACAACCCTGAGGAGATATTGTAAAAATATCACTAGCATGATGGATATGTAACAAGCCTAGGGGACTTGGGACTCAATCAGCAAGTACGCCCTGTAGTATTTTTTTCACTTGGTCAATTATTCTCGTTTTTTAATGGCAAATAATTAACTGAGTTTTTTCATTCACCGCATACCCCCAAAGTCGGGGTAATAGTTTGAAGGTTGAGCCCCTAGTCCATCTTAGTGTCTATGGTTAATGTATATTACCATGCTAGGTCATCTCTGAAATTTCGCAGAATTTGACTAGGTCTGAGTAGGATTTTTTTAATAACTAAAAAATTCCTGCAAAAACGGGATTTTTTAATTAATTTCTATGTAAAGATATAAACAAGTGGTCCTAGGAAATGTTTGGGGCATGTATGATGTAGCTACTTGAAATTCATCCTCAGAGGCCTAGCATTATCTTACGACCCACATTGAGGGTCAAAAAATGACTTATTGTCCCTCAAAACCCACTTTCTCTAATGTTAGTGGGGAAAAGTGAGACAAATTTCAATAAATTAATAATTGGAAAAGTTTATTATTTTGTCCAAAGTCAAAAAGAGTCAAACAAGTGACATGGACTTTTAAGGGGATTCCAATGGTGATGTGGCAGCAGCCACGTAGGGCCCACCAAATAAGGCACATCTCATATTGAAAGTCAAAAGGCAGTCAACAGGTAACACGTTGAGTTCATGAGCCACAACGAATTGTTGAAGTTCCAAATTGGATTTAATTCAAATGTGAAGGAATTAAAGTATAAGCCTTAAGGTAAATTTAGTTAGTCCCACCTCACTCTCCTGTTCTACACATGGTCTGGAAATATGCACATGCCAAATCCACGCAGGCCCAGTCAATGGTCAATGCAGGTAATAGGTACGCTGCCAGCAAGGAAATCAACTCAGGTATGAAAATTGAGTTTGGGATTTAATTGAGATATTTGTGGAGTATTGTCTCCACTATACTCCAATATTCCTCACACTTGTACACAGCTCTTCACCACAGCCTACATGCACTGCAGTCCAGCTCCACGCAGCAGCCAGTTGACACACATGCAGAGCACTCTTGGCAGCTACACGAATGGCAGATTTGCTTCAGTTTTGAGAGGTGTCACACTACAGATTTTCTGGCATTTTCTTGTTGAGAAATTACTGGGAGTATGCTCCCTCTTCTCCCATTTGAATCACACATTTGGCGGCCTGCAAGGGACAGTGTAGAGCTCACACAGGCCAGCAAAGGGTATGTTACCTCACCTACCACTGGTCATAGTATGGACAGACCTGCTTGGTGGTGACCAAACGGAGCATGAACAGAAACATAAATTAGAAACGGGCCTGATAACGCAGATCTGGGACTGATTTTTGAAGAATTCAAACATCTACCAATCACAGAATGCATTCTGGAGCTTATTGGACTTATGGACAACCCTGTAAATAAAGGGGTTATCTTTTGAAGGATTCGAGTTCTATGATTCAAGTTTGAAGGCAGGAATGAGGTCATATGAAGCAGCAGATTCCTAGTGGGAAAAAATTGAAGGATATTTAAATTTCTAGTTCCTTTAGCTATCAACAAAGATCTCTGAAACACCGAAAATCTTCTGTGACAGAAGTCCAATCACCTGAGGTTGGCCCAGTGTGAGGATTCTTTGAAATAGATCAGTGCCACTCAAAGTAGCAGAACAAGTTGCATGAGGCACTGAAGTCCATAATAGGCCAAATTCTTGAAATTTTGTGTGTGGGTTTGAGCAAGATTTGAGCAACCAATGCTGTAGGTCGAGGATAGGGCCGAATTCCTTTTCACCTTGTGCAAAACCCCCCTGTGGCGGGACAACTCATCTTTTGAAGAAATCTGGGGTTCTAAGGTCTACTTATTCATGGTAGCTGATATTTTTCTTGGATTCCTCAAGTCGAGAGGTGTAGGATTGATCTAAAGATCATCCGATTCCGACATGTATTCATGGAGATATGAATTTATTTTTGTTATGGGACAATTCGTCAAGGTCGGCCAGCAACCAAATTGCCCCCACTTGTGCTCAATGTTTTAGTATAAAAAGAGGTGGCTTGCTAGTCATTTGAACACACACTCTTCTTGTGGTCTCTTCCTCTCGACTTGTCTTTGGGTTTTGGTGGGAGGAGAGATCCTAGGAGACAACACTGCCCTAATGAAGAGATGCCCTAGATTTGAAAACTGCCATAGGAAAGAAAGATCTACGCAGCCCTAAAACGCAGTCATGGTGAAGCTGTTCTAAAACGCTGTCATGGTGTAGATGCCCTAAAACGCAGTCATGGTGAGGCTGCCCTAAAACGCAGTCATGGTGAAGCTGCCCCAAAACACAGTCATGGTGAAGACCTAAACACACTCATGGACCTAAACGCTGTCCAGAAAAGATCACGTTGCCTGTGAAAGAGTGTAACCGGATGCTGCATAAACACTGTCCTAGTGGTGTCATAACGGAAGAGAAAGAAGGGGCATAATGCAGTCCATGGAGAGGCCTGTCTCAGCCCTCATGACTGTGCAACAATAAGAGGAAGACACTGCTGTTCAAGGGTAAAGATAACTCAACCTTACTTGCTGTTGGGCTAGGCCGCAGGCCATAGCCAACAGCATAGAGGATTGAACACAATGGAAGTACAGTGCAGCACAATGGACAATATGGTGCAGCACAGGTATGGTGCAACACATGATGTAATAAGATGCAACATGGTTGTATTGACAGTATGTTTAGATGCAACATACTTGGATGGATGCAGCATGATAAATGCAGTGACTGTTGTGGGCAGCATGGATGCAGTACAGTGCAGCACAATGGTACAACATGTTGATGGTGGGCATGTAGATTTAGCAGCAACTCGTTGCATTGCAGTAGCTAGTTGATGATGAGTACAACATGATGATGTGGTACTGCTCAGTGATGGGAGCAGCATAGTGATGAGAGGCTCGAGCAGCTCAGTGATTGGGTGCAACACAGTGTTAGGTGCAGCATGATGATGAGGTGCAACACAGTGATGGGTGCAGCATGGTGATGGAGTCACCTTGGAGGTTCAGTTGAAGTAGTAGGCCTTCCCCTGAGATTAGATCAACTCCCTCATTATGTTATCTTCATGGTGAAGATCTCTGCTCTTATCTTCTCAAGTCAAAGTGTTGACTTCTGATGTATATGTACTATCTCTCTCTCTGTTGAACTATTGTAGAATACATAAGAAGAATTGATCAAGGGTTTCCCCACATTGGGGTTTATCCCTGGCTAGCGCCACATCTTGTGTCCTCTTGTCTTGGCTTGTTTTTTGCGATTTATGTTTATGTTCTATCTGCATTTTACTATCATGCTAAATGTGATTGCTAATCTGGAATTGATATTGAGCTAATATGGAAAATTGAAGTAAATTTGCTCTCAGCATAGAACATACCTAAAATTAACAATCTAGCTAGGCGAACTCCCTATAGAACAAAGCTTGTCAAAATTTGTAACATCAACTTCTCATTAATAATATGTGGTCATAGTGTGGACAGACCCGCTTGGTGGTGACCAAACGGAGCATGAACAGAAACATAGATTAGAAACAGATTCGATACCGCAGATCTGGGACTGATTTTTGAAGAATTTGAACATCTACCAATCACAAAATGCATTTTGGAGCTTATTTGGACTCATGGACAACCCGGTAATTAGAGGGGTTACCTTTTGAAAGAATCGAGTTCTATGATTGAAGTTTGAAGGCAGGAATGAGGTCATATGAAGCAACGGATTCCTAGTGGGAAAAAATCGAAGGATTTTTAAAGTTCTAGTTCCTTTAGCAATCAACAAAAATCTCTAAAGCACCGAAAATCTTCTGTGACAAAAGTCCAATCACTTGAGGTTGGCCTAGTGCGAGGATTCCTTGAAATAGATTAGTGCCACTCAAAGTAGCAGAACAAGTTGCATGAGGCACCGAAGTCCATAATAGGCCAAATTCTTGAAATTTTGTGTGTGGGTTTGAGTAAGTTTTGAGCAACCAATGCTATAGGTCAAGGATAAGGCCGAATTCCTTTTCACCTTGTGCAAAACCCCCCTGTGGCGGGACAACTTATCTTTTGAAGAAATCTAAGGTTCTCAACATAATAAACATTCTTCTTGTTGGAGTTCTTTGTAATCTATTTGGTAGGATTTCGGGGCAACAATTTCAAGGAGATATTGGATGTTCAACGTTTAGTTTGTATACAATTCAAATACGTGTAAATCTTTCAGTAGTTGTATCTTGTTGAACTTGGAACTAGGTATTGGATCATTGAATTTTAATGCAGTGGTTGAATTATGATTAGTGGCATTGTTGTCGAATAAATGATGACTTACTATTGAGTAAATAGTAATATTATTACATTGTGTTATTGAATGGGTTGTTCATTTCCTTTCTAAATTTGCAAAAGAATCTTATTGGTGAAACCCTAGTGTTCCAAGAAATCCTAGGGCAAAAATTACTCTAGGTTATTATAGGATTTGTTAGATCAAAACCACTGGCGACAGGAAAAGGGTTAGGGCGCACCAGACAATAGAATGGTGTGATCTTGTGTCTCATCTAAGCCTCCTCCTCTGGGCATCGACGAATATTGTCAGACTAGTTTGGTGATGTTGAATCATACTTTAGTTGACATGTCCTCAAAGCACCTCAAAGCACCAGAGGGACAAACTCCAAATAGTTCTAGAGTACAATATCCTTGATTTTTCTAATCTCCTCCAAGTTATATAGGAATAGATAGAGAATTTTCAAGTTTCTTTCTTTCGACCTCCGACGTTAGGAGTATCCCTCTTTCCTACATCCCCCCCTAAGGATCATAGAGCCACTATTGGTTATAGGGGACTTTGACAACGAGCCAATGCCTAGATCACCTCTCTCGCCATCGATCATTAGTGTTAAGAGCCCTTAACATATATAGCTCCATTTCCGGATCTTCCTATCTCACTAATTCTTTCGTGGTAGGCTATTGGTTATTTTGTATCGTTCCATAGTCTTTTTGTTTTATATGCATGTTGTAGCTGCACTGCCACTTGTTTCTTTCTTTTTTCATGTTATTTTTAGCATTTTCTAGGAGTTGCGTTTACACTTCTACCTTGTATTCATATTGATTATACTCTTCTTCAGTCCTATTGACGTACTTTTGTGATCATTTGTTGGACAATAATAAAATTATCTTCTCTTCTCTTATCTCCGTGTCTTTCTCCTTCACATAGCTTTGCTTTTATTATCTTGAGTTATTTGACCAAAAGGATTAACCTCCTTCGAGATCAATGGTTAAGATTCATCCAATTCACTAATGTAAAAACATCTGCATTTCATTAGATCAAACTCACTTTTTATAAAAAGAAATTCACTTTAATAATTGTTGATTTTTGAAGTGCAAGAGATAGAAGCACACATTTCTGAAATACTGATAATTACTGCTAATGATGTAGATCTTCTTTTAATATTTTCAGTTTATCATTAAGCAATTACACTTAAGAAATTCAACCATAAAAGTAGTAGGACAATATAGATTACAATGCACAAAGAGAACATGAGATTTACCTGGGGAAACCTTCTTGGGGGAATACCCAACAACCTTTTCCTTAGAGAAATTCTTCTTTTCAACAAGAGACACACCTAGACTTAGTCATTACAAGGTCAAACTAACCATCAATTTACTATGGTCAAAGTTGGTCAAACAACCCTCAAGTCAAGTCTCCAATCTGTCCAACGAACTTAGCTTGATTTAATCTTCCTAGGTCAAGCTTTGGCCTCCCAAAAACTGCCCAGAATTCGAGAAATTTGGACCTGTAGTCTGCCCAAAAATTCGGCCCTGTTGCATAAAACAACTGCCCAGAATTCACACGTGCAAGCTAGAGAGAAGGGTTTCCACACGTGAGAGGTGGAGAGAGAATGATAGAGATGATTTCGTCCTTCTTTCTTCGTCCTTCTTGTCCTTTGCTTAGATGGCCAAAATATATTTTGCTTGAGAGGTTGATTTGTTGCCTTGTGGAGGAGGTCGAATGCCTTTCTATAGTGACATGGTTGGGTCGAAAGGCTGTCTCTCTGGTTGGGCCTACTTGACTTGTTTTGGAGCCAAAACTTCAATTTCAAAATTCAGATTTTCTCTTTTGAAAAGGTCATGAAGAACATGCCTTGAAATTTTTGTTTCGATACTAGCATGAAGAACATGCTTTACATTTACTATTTATAAATAATGTAGGAATTTACAACGTAAGTTCTTCAGATAGAACACCAAAGGAAGCCACTTACAAACAGATCACAGATCAATACACTAGTATTCTTGACATGGATAAAACCCTCAAAGAGGGAAACGGTCCACGGCTTGAGCCAACGTGGCCACTTCAGGCAATTTATTAATAAAAGAAAGAAAATTTACATAAGCTTCTCCCATGAATGGTCACCCTACAAATGAGCCTCCATGCTTTTTAAATAGAGATCATGGACCAATCAGGTGTTAAGCCACAGATCAAGTGTTGGTAATACCAAGGAGAGAATGAACCACTGGATCACTTCATGTCTAAAACATATCGTGAACGTCGGATTGTAAGTTACAAATGTACATAGTAAAGAATCGCACTTTGCCTAACTCTACACTAGACCAAGTTATACTTAACTATTTCCAATGTGTCAGAATATCCTAACATCCCCCCTTAAGAACAACTTGGGATAGGATTGAAGGATGTAAAAATATGAGACAATAGGAGGAGGAAGGAGGCATTAGAACCTATCCCCCCTTAATGACAACTTCCTGAACACCAACCATAAATCGAAGTTTAGTAAACTTCGCCTCTGTGAGAGCTTTTGTAAAGATGTCTGCAACTTGATCATCAGTAGAACAATATTGCACTTCAAGAACATAGTCATGAATGAGCTTTTTGATGAAGTGCATGTGTAGTTCAATGTGTTTGCTGCGCTGATGTTGGATTGGATCTTGCATAGTTGAATGGCACTTTGATGATCACACCAAAGTGTAGTTGGATGTCGCTGCTAAAAGCCAAACTCTGATAGGATTTGACGAAGCCACAGGGCTTCCTTACTAGCTTCTACAACGCCACGATACTTTGCTTCTGCTGAAGAAAGAGAAATGGCACTTTGTTTCTTGCAAGCGTATGTAATAGGTCCAGATACAAGATTGAAGACATAACATGCAGTAAACTTTCGATCATCAGGGTCACCAACCCAGTCGGAATCAGTGAAACCAACCAATAGAGGAGATGCTTCTGCACTGTAATGAATCCCAAACTAAACTGTACCTCGAACATAACGAAGTAATCTTTTAGCTGCTTTCCAATAAGGCCAACAACAAAGGAAAGGATGGGACAAGTATGGGCCAGATACAAAAGTTTTCCTACAAGCTGATGGTATAAGGTAGCATCAACTTCAGAGTAAGTACAAGTGATTGAAAGTTTGTCTCCAGACTGAAAGGGAGAAGGGGCTGGCTTACAGTCTTCCATGTGAAAGTGGCGTAGAAGATCACAGGCATACTTGGACTAGGAAAGGGAAATACCTTCCTTGGATTGCAAGACTTGAAGACCAAGAAAATAATGCAAGCGTCCTAAGTCTTTCATTTCAAACTGCTTTTTAAGGCTGGACTTCACATGGTTTATAAGATTGGGATCACTACCAGTAAGGATAGTATCATCAACATAAAGAACAATAATGATAAGACATTACCCACTCTCTTGGTGTAGACAATATTGTTAGAATGACACCTAGAAAAGCCAATATCTAAAAGAAAGCTATCCATTTTAGCATACCAAGCCCTAGGGGCTTGCTTGAGACCATAAAGGGATTTCTTAAGCTGACATACAAGGCTAGAGTCTGTTTGTATAAAGCCAGGAGGTTGTTTCATATAGATTTCTTCATGCAAGTCCCCATGCAAAAAGGCAGATTTAACATCCATATGATGGACTTCCCATTTGAAAGAGGTAGTAAGGGAAATAACAAGGCGGATGGAGTTCATTTTGGCAACAACGGAGAAGGTTTCAGTATAGTCAATTGCCTTCAACTTGTGAAAAACCCTTAGCAACAAGACGAGCTTTATGTTTAGCAACTTTTCCATCTTGTCCATACTTGGTTCTATAAACCTATTTGCATCTAACAAATTTTCGTCCCTTTGGAAGAGGAACAAGATCCCATGTATCATTTGCCAATAATGAACAATATTCTTCATTCATAGCTGCGTCCCAATCTGGATGGCTTGAAGCTTTTGCAAAGGTGTCAGGATCATAATTCGCTGAAGCTTGAGCCAATAAAGAAGAGGCTCTATCGAACTGAGAACGTGTACGCCGTTGATCTGTAGGATCACTTGCAAGAGCACTTGCTGCATCCCAAGTAGCACGGACCCATTTTGGAAGCTGAGGAGTTGAAGGAGGATCCTGAGAAGGTGGGGGAGGATTGTCATCTTCGTTGTCATCATCTGAAGAAGAAATATTTTCAGAAGTAGAAGGGACAGAGAGAGGTGGCACATCGGCCGAACTAGGCTTGTAGGCCAATATATTTCCAGCAAACTTTACATCTCTTCTAATGATAACATTTTTGGACTTAAGTGGAATAAGTCTATATCCTTCGACATCTTCAGAATATCCAACAAAAATACATTTTTCACTCATAGGTTCTAAGGCTTTATGTTTCTCATCGGGAATATGGGCCCATGCTTCACTTCCAAAAACACGAAAGTGACTTACATTTGGTTTAATTGAGCTCCATGCTTCTTTTGGAGAGATATTCTTTAAAACCTTAGTAGGAGTGCGATTTACTATGTAATTTGCATAGTAAATCGCTTCTGCCCAAAAATTAAGACTAAGTCCTTTAGATTGAAGCATACAATTAGCCATTTCCTTTAAGGTGCGATTCTTCCTTTCAACTACACCATTTTGTTGTGGAGTATATGGAACAGTGTGTTGCATTTGAATTCCATGCTCAGTGCAAAAGTCGATGAATTTGTTGTTAACATATTCTCCACCATTATCAGATCTTAGCTTAAAAATTTGATGTCCAGATTGTTTCTCAACAAAGGCCTTATAGGCCAAGAACATGTTAAATACTTCACTCTTGAGTTTTAAGAAGTGTACCCAAGTGCGTCTGGAGAAATCATCAATGAAAGTTAAGAAACACTTGTAGCCAGAGAATGAAACAACTGGAAGTGGACCACATAAATCACTATGCACAAGTTGTAAAGGGGTTGAGGCATGCCAAGAGGCAGGTTTTTCAAAACTATCACAATGATGTTTTCTGAGTACACATCCGAAACAAACACCATCTCTGCAAGATACCATAGGAAGACCTGTCACCATATTTTGAAGGGAGCGATAGTTTAAGTGACCAAATCGCACATGCCAAAGTTTGCTCACTTCATCATTATGAGCAATGAATACCAAGGGAAGAGTTGATGACCCAAAGTTGTTAAACTTATACAACCTTGTAGAATCATCAACAATTCCAGTAGCTAAAATCCATCTAGGATCTCTTAGGTCCTTAATTACAACATCACGAGGTGAAAATTCAACGATTTTACCTTCACCTAAATGAGTTATCTGATATACAGATAGAAGGTTACAGGTTAAGGTTGGAACCCATATTATATCATTAAATTGACGATTGTCTAGATGAACAGTTCCAGTCCCTATAACACTAAGAGATCTATTATCACCAACATATATATTTTTGGTATTACAATCATTTAAAGAAGAAAACATGGCTTTGTTTTTGGCCATGTGATAAGAAGCTCTAGAATCAATGAGCCACTCATGAGAATGAGAAGAAGAAGATACAATTAGTGCATAACCAGATCGAGATGCTTGACAACCACATGCAGAAAGTGCTATTCCTGAAGATGAAGTTGAAGTTGAAGAATGCTCCAAATGGATGTTATGCTTTTTCATTGCTGCTTCCAAGGCTTCCATCTTCTGAAAGCATTTGAATTTTAAGTGGCCATCTCGATTACAAAAGTTGCAATGTCTGTTAGTCTTCTTCTCTTTGTTTTTATTTGCCTTATCATTTTGTTGAATTGATTTTTCATTTTGAGACTGAAATTGCTTAGGACCCTTGTTTGGTTTAGGACCATTCTTTTTAGGATACTACTTCTTAGAATTCTTTGAATTTGGTTGTTGCTGGGTGGCTAAGGCTTTCTTAGAAGAGTTTCCAAGGTTAAGAAGACTAAGATGTAAGAGTTTTTCTTGTTCTCTTATTAAAGAATCACAAAAGGCATCAAAAGAGGGGGGCTTGTAGTTTTGTCCTTGATAAATGAAGGCTTTTCTAGTAGAATGGAAGGTGGAAACAAACATAGAGTAGGCTGGTCCCAACTTAGTGAGAATGGAATAGTAAGGCTACCATCTTCTTTCTTAACCTTAACACCTTCCAAGAGAACCCTAAGGGTTTTGAACTTGGACAAAAAATCTTCAATGGAAGAAAAAATATTGGGGTTCAACGTAAGCAATTCATTTTCGAGTTGATGGGCTGTAATTTAATTTTTAATTCCAAAAACTTTAGTGAGCTGTTTCATTGCTTCATTAGGGGTATCAAGTTTGGCGATATAGAATCTAAAGTCTGGAGAAATAGACATCCCTATTAACCCACGTGCTTGATCTTGCTTATTTTCCCATTTGGCTGCCTTATCTACATCTTTAGGTTTAGTTTCTTGGCCCGAGGCTATTCTGTAAAGACCTTTACTTCTAAGTAAATCCACAATGTGCGATTACCATTGGAAGTAGTTGGTGCTGTCAAGAATAACTTGGCATGGACTTTCCATTTTAACAGAAACTGAAGCTGTAGACGCTGAAACTAAATGTTCCAATGGAAAGATTTCGAAAAATTAGGTTGATTGAAAAAACCGGCTCTGAAAATGGCTTCCGGATGAAGAAGTTATGGCTTTTTGAGGAAAAGTTGTTGAAGATGCCGACGAAGTGCGTGAATGTACGGAAGTGAATGATAATGTTATATTAAAAAAAATCCCCCCTGTTTCCAAACTTAATCTAATTAGCTCACTTTTAAAAAGATTTTATGTGAGCCACTTTTATAAGTAAGTGAAAGTCATTTTTACAATGGTACTTTATGAGCTACTCACTAAATTGTAACTTAAATAAAAGATAAAGAGACTTTAGAATTATAAGTCACTCACTTTTGATAATGGGTGAGAACACTTTTACATAAAGTAACTTTAAAACATAAGTTACATGAGTTTTTTGAAAAAGCAACTCAACGAAAAGAAAGACTTGAACCCAAGACCTTTATTCTCATAAAGTAACTTTGGACCAAGTGAGCTAGTTTAAAGGCTAGTAATTTTTGGAAAAGAGGAAGGGTTTTTTTTAGTCATTGAAGCTTTGGGGACGTGCTTACTTGAAAAAGCTTTTTTTCCTTACAAAACAAAAAATCACACAACCCAGCACGGACATGCAGAAAAAACCAAACCTTATGGCTTGAAGTTAGCTTTCATCGGAAACTAAATATTTTCCTCAATGTTTATGATTTTCCGAGATCACACTAAGGCGCGGCGGAAAAGAGCATATGCATGAGAAAAATCCCTCCTTTCTATTTTTGATTTTCCCAGATCGCACAGAGTCGCGGGGCAAAAAGCATACACTGAAATGAAAGGTATAGATCCGGTAATAAAAAATAGAGAGCTAAATAAACCCAAATAAACAGAGAGATGAATAACTAAAATCGCAAATAAAGATTGTATACCTCCAGAGCTTAACAATGACATAGCTAGGGCTACTGGAAACCTTTTTGCGTGAAACGAAAGGGGTTCCTCACTGGAACAGATGCTCCTAACACAAGAGAGCAGTCTTCTCAGCTCGAAAACAGTCAGAAGCAATAGATTTAGGAAATGAAATTCGGATGTAGTTGTACCGACTTCGGATTTGGATCACCAATGGATGTGGCCCCCAAATAGCTCTGATGCCATGTAGGAATTTACAGGGTAAGTTCCTCAGATAGAATAGCAAATGACATCGCTCACAAACAGATCACAGATCACTACACCAATATTCTTGATGTGGTTAAAACCCTCAAAGAGGGAAACAATGCACGACCTGAGCCAACACGACAACTTCAGACAATTTATTAATAAAAGAAAGAAAATTTACATAAGCTTCTCTCATGAACGGTCACCGTACAAATGGCCCTCCATGCTCTTTAAATAGAGATCATGGACCAATCGGGTGTTAAGCCACAAGTCAAGTGTCGGTAATATCGAGGAGAGAATGAACCGTCGGATCACTTCATGTCTAGAACATATCGTGACCGTCAGATTGTAAGTTGCAAATGTACATAGTAAAGACACACACTTTACCTAACTCTACACTAGACCAAGTTATACTTAACTATTTCTTATGTGTCGGAATATCCTAACAAATACATCAAGAGATAGAATACAAATTATGAAGACCGATCATAGTTACAAAATTCGATAATAATTCCTTTAATTAAAGTGAATTTTCTATTGTTGAACGCTTTGGATGACTTTCACGTCTAAACACTTAGACCTGTGTGGAAGTACTTGTCTAAGATACAAACATCAATATTTATTACATTTAATTACATTAGTCATACTGGAGTGTTATACTTCAACTCTGGAGACCCTAGTGACATTTCTCTTCCAAATATCATACCAACATTTGTGCAGTTTCTTCTAAGTTTGGTGCCTGTTTGCCTCTTTCAGACAACAATGCTTGACACAGTCTAGATCTTCTTGCAGTGCATCCTCTATACAATCATGTATTCGGAGTTTCCCTACATTTGGCCACAGGCTTAAGGGAGCTAGCTCTAGCCCACACTGATATGTGGGTACTCTTTGTATTCTCGGCGCTGTATCCATTTTTCTTCCAAATCGACTTTCTACTTGTATTTTTCAGTCATCATATGTTAGCTTAGATTATTATTTTACATTCTACATCTTACTCTATATAGGAGTTGCTTTTGTGATTCTACATTCTATTGGCACTATTGTACTCAACAATCCCATTGACCTACTTTTGTGGTTATTTGTTGGACATTAATAAAATATCTTATCTATATATAATAGAATGATAATGTATATTAGTGATAATAATGACCCAATGTCAAAATTATAGAGTCTAGGCTAACAATAACTTCTGATACGTGGACATTATGCACTTTACTTACATGTTCCTTCTTGCCCTGTCACAATCCAAGTATCCTTTTTGCTGGATGAAGTGGTTGCCTCTTGTAGCCTGACATTCCCATTGTTGCCACTTCTACCATCGACTCCATCTATGTTCCTTTATTTTGAACCATCCCTTTGTGGTTTGCCACATCCTTCCACTTTTCGTGCTTGGTTACTATTGTCTTCTTCTATAAGCACTTTAATTGCCTGTTAGTGTTCATGTTCTTTTAGATCCTGCCACTTCATTTGCTGAGGTTCTTCTCTCCAATTTGTCTCAGCAATGAACATTTAAAGAACTTATTTGTTAGGTCTCTATAATACTAGTGTAGCTCTTATTATTAGTGTAGCCCCCTTATTGTTATTGTTAGTGTAGCCCCTATTGTTATTATTGTGCCCATGTAACCCCCATATTGTTATTGTTGTGTCCCATAGAAGCCCACTATTGTTATTGTTGTGCCCTCACATTATTATTGTTATTTAGACTTTGATTATATTGTGACCCCTTAGACTATTATATATACCAAGGAGGTCTTGTCATTTGTACCATCCAAGAATTGCTCATTTATGTGATGTAAAGGAGGTTTCCCCTTTGAAGAGGCTAATTTTCAAGTCGTTGATCTCTCTTTTCTTCTGTTTTGTGATTTGGTTGCATAACATTTGGTATCAGAGCTCTCTAAAGGTATCAAAGCTCACTAAAGGTTCAAACTTCGAAATCATCTATTTCTCTAGATCTCCAAAAAGTCTTGGACAATCATGTTGAATTTCCACGATCTTGGGTCTAGGATAGAATCTTAGAATCTCTGACACTACTAAACCAAGAATCTCAACAAAACTACTTTGCACAGCGGAACAATATAAAGCAGTAAATCACACATGCACAAGTATAAACAAATTTTTACAAAATATTGTACAAATATGTACAACAACCCAATCTTTGTTATATTAAACCAACTGAGTAATACAATAGTCTAGGGCTCCCATACAAGGGATACACAATACATTGACAATCTCGTTGCAGTCTCTATGTCGTATCTTGTCTTGTCGGTCCTTTGCTTTCGTTCTGCTCTCTAGCTGCCACTCAGTCCACCAAAGGACAACACGTAGAGTCTCTAGGAGGGCTGCCACCTATCATTGCTGCAATTCACTTTTGCTCTAATGAACACGAGCTGATCCAATATGCTCTTCTAAGTTGGCCAATACCTGAGCTCCAATCTGCCAATCGAGTAGTCCACTAGTCCAT
The DNA here is from genome assembly GCA_000404065.3 of Pinus taeda. Classification (NCBI taxonomy): domain Eukaryota; kingdom Viridiplantae; phylum Streptophyta; class Pinopsida; order Pinales; family Pinaceae; genus Pinus; species Pinus taeda. Next base: position 75,077 of record APFE030605253.1, read on the forward strand.
CAATGTACTGCACATTAGGCTCTACAACTCCACCCAACTTTAGCTGTCAACCTCCCTTTATGACTACTTTTCAAGGGCTACTTTGGGCCATCAGCACGCTGCCCTCGACCAGTCCAATGATGCCTAATACAATCATTGTAGGATCTGCTCTTTGTTAAGGTTTTCAACCATCAAGACAAGCCTCCCAATTGGCTCCCACATGCTGCATATTATCTAATCCAAAACTGATCCACAAACAAGGATCCAACACCTAGGAATCACAGTGAAAAGACATGCCTTCACTTCATGGACTGTTGTAATTATTGAAGGTCTGGTTAGGGCATGCGCAGTCCACGTCAGCCCTACAAAACACCCTCTACGGTCCTCCAAACTTTGCGGCTTACCTTCCCTTCCTTGCTGTCTGCCCATGCTGTCACTGTTACATGGTTCTGCTATAGGAATAGGCCTTACACCCCCCTCCAACTACCCCAAGAACTCTGCGTTACCTTTGTGATTACCACAGAGTCTGCAGCCTATTAAATTCATGGAGGAATCACCCTAAAACAAACTCCCAACTGCCCAAAATTGTCTCTCTTTAATGCGGTCTCCCTGCAGATTTGATTGCACCATCAAAACAGTCACAAGAAGCTTCCAACAAGCCTCCTTTCCTTCACTGAAGATGCCACTAGCCTGCGGCCACCATGGAGATTCCTTTCTCCCTTAATGTGAGCTCCTCTCCTTCTAAGCTACCCTTGTGTTGCTCACTTTTCAATGTGTTCAAATGAATATCGTTCACCTCTTATTTATACCAAACAAGAGGGCTCAACAACTTAATGAAGAGACATGACTTTTGGCTAATTTCACTTCAAGCCTACATGACTTGAACACCCAAAAAATTCATTGTCAACTTCAAAAATTCATATCTCATCAAGGGCATCTCAGAATTCAACAATTCTCAAAGCATTGGATTCTCCTCGTTGTCCTCTATCATTTCCATCCACCACATGTTCAAAATGCCTCATGGTTTTGGACCAAACATCGATGGGTGCAAAACCCCAACCTTGGGTTCCAAGCCCACAAATGACTTTTGTGGTGCTTCACCCTCCAAACCCCGAACCCTAGGGCTTGGGGTACCTCCCAAGCTACTCAAAAATCAACAAATCATTCCAGGGTATTTGAGACTCCCAAAGGCCTCCCACTCATTCATGATTATGATCATGCTATTCACTTGATTCCAGGAAGTGTTCCTCCAAACATCAGGCCTTATAGATATCCCTATGCCCAAAAGAGTGAAATTGAATGTATGGTTGCAGAAATACTAGAGGTTGGTATAATTCAACCTAGTCAAAGTTCTTTCTCTACTCCAGTAGTATTGGTGCACAAGAAGGATGGATCATGGCGCACGTGTCTAGATTATAAGGAGCTCAATAAGCTCACTATTAAAGTTAAATTTCCCATTCTTGTCATTAATGAATAATTGGATGAATTACATGGAGCAATTTACTTCACTAAGTTGGATCTTCGTTCAGGATATCATCAAATTAGAATGAAGACTGAAGACATTTCAAAAGCAACATTCATAACTCATGAAAGTCAATATGAATTTTTGGTCATGCCTTCTGGCCTTACTAATGCACCTTCCACATTTTAAGGTTTGATGAATTCCATTTTCAAACCCTTAGAAAATTTGTGTTAGTATATTTTGATGATATACTAAGCTACAACAAGTCTTGGAAGGATCATGTTCAACATGTTGACAGGGTGCTCAAACTATTGGAGGAGAAACAATTATATGCAAAAACCTCCAAATGTTTCTTTGGAGTACAGGAGGTGGAATATTTGTGTCATATTGTATCTCATGAGGGTGTTAAGGTAGACCCTAACAAATTTGTTGATTTGGGGTAGCATCAGATGCACTCTAGCCATGAAAATTGGTGGAGAGGCTAAGGCACATGCGATCTGAAAAGGTTTGGGTAGATTCTAAACAGTTTGGGAGATATTAAAATAATTAATATTTCTAATGGAGTCCCTAAGTCTAAACTTAGGGAAATTAAAATATTAATGGGAATTAATATAAAACTGTGTTATAATGGTCCAAAAGTCATGGATCAAGCCAGATCTAATCTTAACCATTGATTAGGGACTTAATCTTGGCCGTTGATTTTTCAATGAGAAAAGTATAAGAGGAGGCTTGAGGGTCACTTGGAGAATACACCAAAGTGATCAGTGATTCTATTCTCTAGAGCGGGGTTTTGCTAAGAGAGATAGAATCAGTGATCAATAGCGAGGGGCAGTGAATATAGAAGCAGAGAGGCAGAGAGGGTACTAGGAGAATTAGCGCAGAAACTGGGAGAGAGGGACGCAGAGCCAGCTAGAGGCCACGCAGAGGTAGCCAGGAGCTGTGTAATGCCTCAGAGAGCCAGCATGGGTGACGCAGAGGCTCTAGAGGCTGACGCAGTGCCTCCAGATGTTGATGCAGGGATTATTGGGTTGATGCTGGGCTAACGCAGGGCCAAGAAGGGCTGATGCAGTCCCTAGAGGCAAACATTAGGGCTTTCGTGGGGCAGATTGGAGCTAGGAGCTGTCGGAGTGTTCATCCAGGGTTTCAGCCAGAATATATGCTTCCGAATAGAGAGGCACTACTACCGAGATTATTTTCTGTTGGGTGAGCTGGTTTTTGGCACCCAGATTGTATTCATAAACTGCATAATAATAAACCCTCAGATAGCTGCACTGGTTTTACCACATTGGGTTTTTTTTGGGGACGTTAGCCCAAAAACAATGATGTCACTTTGGTGCTTGTTTTGTTTCCTTTAGTTGATAATCTGTAATGTGTTGAGCATGTACTTGTATTTATTTCCAGTGTTTACATGGTAAATAACTTGTTAATTAACAAAACAAGTAGGTAGGAATAAATCAGTGAAGTACATGAAGGGTTTCTAACAGTTAGACTTAGAATTTCTAACATGGTATTAGAGCATGGTTGCAGATCACAGGAGAACTGAGGACATCAACCGAGCAGAGCAACAGCAGCAAAAAACCACTGTCTCGAGTGACAAAAGTTGTTCCTAGCAGAGTAGTAGCAAGGAAGGGGTGATGCAGTGCCTGCATCATTAAGATCGAAGCAGGAAGAGGCCAGTGCAAAGACTAAGGAGGGTAGAAAAAGCTCACGCAAAGCCACAAAAAGACTAGGAGGGTTGACGCAGTTGGCTAGGGGAGCATTTCAGCCAGTACTTGATTGCGTAGAGCCTAGGAGCTCTAACCTTCAGTTTGCTGGGGTTTAGGAGGCTGTGGGTAAGTTGCAGAGTGGAGCTGGTGAGGTATTGTAGTCAGAATAGTACCTAACAGAGCAAGACCAAGAAGGAGGGAGTTGATGCCGAGGATTTCTAGCCAAGAAATTCAGATCAGTGGTGCAGCTGCACTAAGGATAGGAGTGGGGGCATCTCGACATTGGTAGAAGGGTTTCCAGGAGGAAAATCGAGGCTTAGAGGGAGTCATAGCGAGAACTTCCAGAAGGGAAGTAGAGGAGCATCGAGATGGCAATGAACGGGGTAAGAGACTAGGATAGACTGGACGAAGCCTCAAACTTCGTAGTCTGGAAGCCCAAAATCTTGTCTGTTCTAGACAGGAATCGTGTCAAGCACTTCGCCTTGAGGACGATAGCGATCCTAGTTGACCCAACTGAGAACGTCAACTACAAGGAGGCAATGGCAAGGTCCAAGAGCATCATCCTTGATGGGGTCAAGGACCATGTAGTACCACATATTGTCGAAAAGGATACGGGCAAGAGCATCATCCTTGATGGGGTCAAGGACCATGTAGTACCACATATTGTTGAAAAGGACACGACAAATGAGATGTGGGAGGCCCTCAAGAAATTGTACCAGCATACTTCTGTGCAGAGAAGGATGCTACTTAATAATCAACTATGGGCATACCAGATGCAGAAGGGAGAACAGATCGACATCTTCCTCGGTCGATTGAAGGAGATTCGTGATCAGCTGACTTCCATAGGGGCCACGCTGGATCAAGAATTGATGGTGTGAATAGCGCTGAACGCAGTCTCATAAGACTGGGAGGTGTTTGTCCAGAGCATACTGAGTAGGGCGACCCTTCCAGATTGGGAGGAAATGTGGGCGGTTCTTCGCCAAGAAGAGATTAGAAGGCTAAGCAAGGCGGGAAGCAATGACAAGGGAATTAGATTCAAGAAGGAGGAAGAGGAGGATGTTGCCCTAGCATATGAGGGAAAGCAGGATAAATGCAAGAAAAATGACCTCTCCAAGGTCAAATGCTTCCACTGTGGGGAACTGTGTCAATATGCGACCCAGTGTCCGAGGAAGAAGAGCAAGGGAGAGGCCTCTGGGACCAAGGTTGCGCTAGCAAGGGCAGAGAAGTAAGTGGAAACAGACGATGATTGTGCCATGAGTGCACACACACCACTTGAGCGGAAGTGGGGAGACATCGAGCTGTAGTCAGATAGACTACAGGCGATGAGGGGCAGGATCCTCGAGATACCTAGCCTCTTGGATTAGACCTTGCTACAGGAGCCCCAAAGAGGAGTAGCAGTACTGCGGGATGTCAGTAGAGACGGATGCGGATGGAGTGACAGAATGAGCTACAGTGCAGGATTCCCAGCACAGTGTAAGGTAATAGTGCGAGAAGCACGAGAGTGTTGCACCAGTGCAAGATGGCACAAAGAGGTGTGCAACGGTGCGAGATGCATTGAATAGTTGCAGTAGCGCAGAGGTCAGAGAGGGAGCACTTGTCAGTGACAGAGGGAGCTTCAACATTCGGGAGCGTTTCTAGCCTGACAGAGATGTCAGAGTTGGTAGATCAGTTACTTACTTCTCAGTAATTGAGTTGCAGTGTAACAGTTAGTAGTGGCAGTGCTATGAGCAGCACAATGCAACAAGATGAGAGGGAGCTACTATACAGATGCAACAGTGGCAGTGGCAGGGCCATGGGTAGCAGTACAGGATGCAGCGGTGCAGGTGATGGGCAGCAGGCCTAGCATCGACACAGGGACCGATGCCGGATAATCAAAGTAATGCTCAGTGAGGAATATTACTAGAGCACAGTCCTCGCTAAGAGGGAGTGTTGATTTGGGGTAGCATCGGATGTGCTCTAGCCACGAAAATTGGTGGAGAGGCTAAGGCACATGAGATCTCCAATACCCAGAAAGGGTTTGGGCAAATTCTAAACAATTTGGGAGATATTAAAATAATTAATATTTTAAATGGAGTCCCTAAGTCTAAACTTAGGGAAATTAAAATATTAATGTGAATTAATATGAAACTGTGTTAGAATGGTCTAAAAGTCATGGATCAAGCAAGATCTAATCTTAGTTGTTGATTTGTCAACGAGAAAAGTATAAGAGGAGGCTTGAGGGTTACTTGGAGAAAACACCAGAGTGATCATTGATTCTATTCTTTAGAGCAGGGTTTTGCTAAGAGATATAGAATCAGTGATCAACAACGAGGGGCAGTGAATATAGAAGTAGAGAGGCAGAGAGGGTACTGGGAGAATCAGCACAAAAGCCAGGAGAGAGGAACGCATAGCCAGCTAGAGGCCACACAGAGGTAGCTAGGCGCTGTGCAGTGCCTCAGAGAGCTGACGCGGAGGCTCTAGAGGTTGACATAGTGCCTCCAGAGGTTGATGCAGGGGTTATTGGGTTGACGCTGGGCTGACACAAGCACAGGAAGGGCTGACGCAGTCCCTAGAGGCAACCGCTGGGGTTTTCGTGGGGTAGATTGGAGTTGGGAGTTGTCGGAGTCTTCATCCGAGGTTTCATCTAGAATATCTACTTTTGAGTAGAGAGGTACTACTGCCGAGATTTTTCTCTATTGGGTGAGCCAGATTTGGCACCCAGATTGTATTTTGAAACTGCTTAATAAATCAAACCCTCAGATAGCTGTATTGGTTTTCCCGCATTGGGTTTTTCTGGGGACATTAGTCCAAAAACAACGGTGTCACTTGTGTGCTTGTTTCCATTTCCTTCAGTTGATGATCTGTAATGTGTTGAGCATGTACTTGTATTTATTTCCAGTATTTACATGGTAAATAACTTGTTAATTAACAGAACAAGTAGGTAGGAATAAATTAGTAAAGTGCATGAAGGATTTCTAACGTGTCAGACTTAGAAATTCCAACAAAAGCCATTAAGGAATGAAAAATCCCCACAACCCTAAAGCATCTTCAAGGATTTCTCAAGTTGACAGGATATTATCGCAAGTTTGTTAAGAATTATGGGAGAATAGCAGCGCCTCTAACAACATTACTGAAGAAAGATGCATTTGCTTGGACTTTGAAAGTAACTAGGGTCTTTGAACATCTTAAAGAGGTAATGTGCCAAGCACTGGTCTTAGCCACACCAGACTTCACAAAAGCCTTTATTGTGGAATTTAATGCCTTAGGAAATGGAAATGGCGCTATTTTAATGCAAGAAGGAAGACCCATTGCTTTTGAAAGTCGTCTAATTAAGGGAAAGTATTTACTCAAACCTATTTATGAGAAGGAAATGTTAGCAATACTACATGCACTAAAGCAATGGTGACCTTACCTAATGGGAAGATACTTCAAAGTAAAAACATATTATGATAGTCTTACATACTTTTTGGAACAAAGATTATCTTTAGAAGAGCAACAAAAATGAGTCACAAAGATGTTGGGTTCTGACTTTGAAATCATCTACAAAAAAGGAAAACAAAATGTTGTTTTAGATGCACTCTCAAGAAAGGATGAGGATGTGGGAGCATTGCTCTATACCATTTTTATTATCCAACCTGATTAGATAACTGAAGCAAGGGATGAATGGAAGAATGATGAAGAGATGTGGACACTCATTCAAAAGTTGCAGCGAGATGCTAGTACATCTGATACATTTATCTAGAAAAATGATTCATTATGGTACAAAGATCACTTATATCTATATAAGAATACCCAAATCAAAAGAAAAGATTCTTGTGCAATTGCACACTTCTTCCTTAGGAGGGCACTTAGGATTTTTAAAAGCTTACCATAGGGTCAAGAAATATTTTTTTTGAGATGGCCTTAAATCTAATATTCAGAAATTTGTGGTAGAATGTTTGGTTTGCCAACAAAATAAATTTGAGACAATTAAGATCCCAAGTTTGTTACAACCTTTAGCCATTCCAAGTCAGCATTGGGAGGTCTCAATGGATTTTATCACAGGTTTACCCAAGTCTGAAGGAAAGAGTGTCATCATGGTGGTAATTGATAGACATACCAAATATACACACTTTTGTGCATTATCTCATCATTTTAAAGCAAGCACAATTGCTACTGCATTTATGGAAACAATTCAAAAGCTACATGGAAAGCCAAAGATTATTGTAAGTGACAACGATCCCATTTTCACTAGAAATTTTTGGACGAAATCATTTTCTTGTCTTGGTACTCAATTAGCTCATAGTTCATCTTATCATCCTCAATCTGACGGGCCAAATGAGATAGTGAACAAATGTTTGGAGGGTTATCTTTGTTGCTTTGTATCTGATAAACAAACACAATGGGTCAAGTGGTTACCTCTGGATGAATGGTGGTATATCACTTCCTTCCATAATGCAGCTAAAATGACCCCATTTATGGCACTTTATGGATATCATCCACTGTCCATCACATCATCTTTAAGAGAAAATTCTAAGGTTCAAGCAATGGAAGATCACATCGAGCATCAACAACAGTTTTTCCAATTCTTAAAGGATAACCTCACTTGCGCAGAATCAAATGAAACAACAGGTAGATCAACATCGCAATGAAAGAAGTTTTGATGTAGGTGACTGGGTATTTTTAAGGCTACAACCATACAAACAAATGTCCTTCAAGCAAGCTAAGAAGGTTAATAAATTATCACCCAAGTATTATGGTCCTTACAACGTGTTGCAAAAGATTGGTACTATGGCATACAACTTGGAGCTACCTGCATCTTCCCGAGTACACCTAGTTTTCCATGTTTCATGCTTAAAGAAGGTTATCAATGACAAGTTCCCAGTTCAAATAGTATTGCAAGAAGCTAACGAACAAGGAAAAATCATATTGGAGCCTAAAGCAATCACGGAAACAAGAACTCGACAGCTACAAAATCGATCAATTTTAGAGTATCTCATTAAGTGGAAGAACTTACCCGTTGAAGATTCCACATGGAAGGATGAGAGTTTTATACAAAAGCATCCATAACTACTCAAGCGTTGAGGACCACACTTTTTTGAAGGAGAGTTAGGTCCCTATAATACTAGTGTAGCCCCCTTATTGTTATTATTAGTGTAGCTCCCTTATTTTTATTGTTAGTGTAAGCACTATTGTTATTGTTGTGCCCATGTAGCCCCAGATTGTTATTGTTGTGCCCTATAGAAGCCCACTATTTTTATTGTCGTGCCCTTACATTATTATTGTTATGTAGGCTCTGATTATATTGTGATAACTTAGACTCTTATATATACCAAGGAGGTCTTGTTATTTGTATCATCCAAGAATTGCTCAATTCTGTGATGTAAAGAAGGTTGCCCCATCGAAGAGGCTAATTTTCAAGTCGTTGATCTCTCTTTTCTTCTGTTTTGTGATCTGGTTGCATAACATTATTAGAATTGGATGATAAAGCAATCTTTCATAAAACATAGTAGTTCGAGGTTTGTAAAATGTGTTATTTATATATGTTTTATTAGGGATTGATGTATAAGGCAAGCGCAAAGCTATATAATTTTTTTCGTGAATGCCTGTGTTAAAATTAGTTATATGAATAAAGAATGTAAACTATAAACTGTGCTTTCTTATTTCAACTTCATCATTAACTATTTGTTGTTGGTAAATTAATTGACTCTGGTCAAACATACTTACATAAGATATACAGTTTGTTCAATTTTACTGTTGATTGTTTTTGAGAACTTGAATCTATATATTTGTAGTTCTGTGTTGATTTTCCTAGTATCTTAGATAAGGTGTATGTCTAATCAAGATCATAAACACACTGAAATACACAACTTCAAGCACTTTGCACAGCGAAAATCTAACATTTGTGAATCAATGAAAGTACACAAAATTTTGTAGGCCCAAAACTTATTTTTTATTAGTCCTTCAATAAAATGAACATATGGCTCCTGTACCAAGATTCATGGCCCTTACAAAGCACCGATACAAGACACTAGCATACACAATATATACTAGGGCTTGAGGAGAATTCCTTTAGCCTCAATCTGCCCAAAGAACAATGATAAAAATAATAAAATTATTTGCTGATGTAGATCCTTCAACAATACTCCTTTCAACCCTCTTTTGTCTTGACACCTGATAGTCCTTTGCCTCCTTTGTCACAAAGAAATTTGCTCCTTTAAAGTCTCTGCACACCAACTGCTCACAAGGGATTTTCTCCTTCAGATCTCTTGCACAATCATCCTAAATCAGCTTTGCTTCTCAGAGTGGCTTAGTCCTTCAAGTCTCTATACAATCAACCCTTAAACCAGCATTGTCTAATCCTTCTTGATGAACATATTACAACCAACACAATCATCAATCACTTACACAAACAACAAGCTTTTCACAGGTCATTCACAGTATTGAGGCAACTTGGGCCTGCTGTCCAACCTCCTGAGGTTTTTCGGCTTCCTATTAGGCCTGCAGCCTAATCAATGACAACTCAGCTTCCCTTCCATCACTCAAATATCCTCCTCCAAGACTCGGTTGGCATATTTTAAGGTAAGAGTCCTCTTTCATTCAACAATCCGAGGCCTTGTAGCCACTCTAGGGCTTTGGGCCCCTATACTGAACAAAGCTAAAGCTTCTTGGTCTGCTTCTTAGGACTTCGTCCATTTCTCTACAGCATAAACAAACTCCCTTTAACACATCCTGCTCCTCTTGACACAAAACATATTCAACCTCTTTCACTTTGACAGGTACCCTATTCAACACAAAAAATATACCTAAGCTCATTCTTCCTTGAGGATCTGCGGGTTCGTTCTTTGCTATTCAACACAAGAATGATTGTTGTGTTGTGTTGAGACCTCTCCTAGGTCTCTTATATTAATGCCTCTCTAATTATTAACTTAGGAGCCCTTAACTCCATTAAAGTGCCACTACAACAATAATTAGAATAAACAGTAATTAACTTTGGGTCTTTAGCCCACTAGTGTGGGTCCAAAGCCCACCAGCTTGGGTACTTTTGTCACAAAGATCCATTTTCATGGGTCAAATCCACACAAACCTATTACCCCAAGGTTTGTGGGAGGACCTCCCAAGCTACACTTTTCAACACTCCCTTGAGGGAGGTACTTCCATTCCTCAAAAGCATTTTGTCTTCCCATAGAGGCCAACAATCACCCTGCACAACTACTCTCCATTCATCACATGCCTTGTCATCCATCACACAGGCATAGCCTACAGTGTGAACACCGCTCTTCTTGGAATTGTCCCTGCCATTGGAAGCCTCACGCTTCATGTTCTCCTCATAGGCCTTCATGTCGTTCCAAGGCCCCTCCTCGTTAGGTGTAGAAGTATCCTTTCTTCCCTTTGACGATGCAGTCTTCTTGGGTTGTGGATTCCCCCTCTGAACTTGCAAACTTCCTCTCAAACTCGATTCCCTTTGAGTCTCAACCTTCTTCTTCCCTTGATCTATAGGCTTTCCCTTCAACCTGTATAAACCCTTTTCCCTAACTCCAAAGATTGCTCCTGTGGAGTTAGAGCCTTTGGGCTTGAGCATCACTTTCCCATCTCGGAATAATACTTCAAGCCCCTTAGCCTCAATCGTTGAGATAGACAACATATTGCACTTGAGATCTAGTACCCACAATACATCTTGAACTCATAGCAACCCACCTGACTCCATCTTGAATGGTAAAACCCCTGTCCCTTTGACAATTTTCTGACTCCTATCGCCAATCTTCACATGCAAACTAGATTCCCACTCAGTCAAGGTCTCAAATGCTTCCCGCGATCATGTCATATGCTTCGATGATCTGCTATCAATGAACCAACCACCCTCAACAATGTGGTGCTCTGAGAAATGAGAAACTAGAGGAATATCATCATCGAATCTTCTTGCAAAATCATCCTACTCAACTGCAGATGAAGCAACCATTGATGTCTCTTTCTTCCTACAAGGACACTTACTAGCATAATGACCATGCTCGCTGCATGTGAAACACTTCACTTTTCTCAAGCCCTTTTTGCCATCATTGAACTTCCCCTTGCCTTTCATCTTACTATCAAGAGCCATATTCTCTTCATCAGAATTCTTCTTTTGAAGATCCTTGTCACAAAATTCTTCTTGGATAAAATCATGCCATAACTTGCTCCAATCCGACAACTTGTCTCAAGCAACTATTCCTTTGATAAATGGCTTCCATTCCTCGGTGAAGCCCTTCAAAGCAGTCCTCACTAACTCAAAATCTAGAACATTATCTCTGATGGCAGCTAGCTCATCACGAACTTGAGAAATCCTTGTCAGATACGGAGCCACACCCTCACCATCCAACATCTTGGTGTTCTTGAGCTTATCTCTCAACACCAACAACCGGTTCTCGTTCTTGTTCTGGAACAAGTCCTGAAGATCCTTCCACATCTCACGTGCAGTGTTCTTCCCGGTTAGATGAGGTATCAAGTGATCCTTTACACCTTTTAGGATGATCAGCTTAGACTTCGCATCCAACTCTTCAAACCTAGCCAACTCATCAAGAGTTGTTAGATTTTGAATCTCCTTGTCAGCAAAATCCCATATTTGCTTCACTAACAGGACTAACCTGATCCTCTCTTTCCAAGGGCTATGGTTGGACAACTTGTCCTACCTGTCCTCACATCTTATACTAGCACAAATTTTCGACACATTGTTAGTCCTTCAATAACAAGTCAACCTGTCAACCAGCTCCCTCTTAGGCTGCTTCCTTATGTACACTCTGATTCAACTATCCCTTCAAAGTAGCTCTGAAACATGTTGATTTTCCTAGTATCTCAGATCAGGTCTATGTCTAATCATGATCATAAACACACTGAAATACACAACTTCAAGGACTTTGCACAGCAGAAATGTAACAGCAGTGAATCAATGAAAGTACACAAAATTTTGAACCAAAACGTTTTTTTGTTAGTTCAATAAAACAAACATAGGGCTTGTGTACCAGGGATCATGGCCCTTACAAGATACTAGTATACATACTATATACTAGGGCTTTTGAATCTCCTTGTCAATGAAATCCCATATCTGGTTCACTAACAAGACTAGCCTGATCCTCTCTTTCCGAGGGCTAATAGTTGGACAACTGTCCAACCTGTCCTCATATCGCAGACTAGCACAAATTTTTGACATGTTGTCATTCCTTCAACAACAAGTCAACCTATCAACCAGTTCCCTCTTAGGCTGCTTCCTTGTGTACACTCTGATTCAACTGTCCCTTCAAAGTAGCTCTGAAACCATGTTAATTTTCCTCGTATCTCAGATCAGGTCTGCCTAATCACGATCATAAACACACAAACACCGAACTTCAAGCACGTTGCATAGCGGAAATGTAACAACAGTGAATCAATGAAAGTACACAAACTTTCGTAGGCCCAAAACTTGGTTTTTTTAGTACTTCAATAAAACAAACGTAGGGCTCCTGTACCAGGGATCATGGCCTTTACAAAGCCCTGATACAAGACATTAGTATATACTATACACAGTATATACTCGGGCTTGAAGACAATTTCTTTATCCTCAATCTGTCCAAAGAACAATGGAAAAAATAACAAACTTGCTGATGTAGATCCTTCAACAACAGTCCTTTGAGCCCTCTTTTGTCTTGACACCTGGCACTCCTTTGCCAATTTGCTCCTTTAAAGTCTCTGCACACCAGCTGCTCACAAAGTCTCTATTAAATCAGCTCTTAAACCAGCACTGTCCAATCCTTCTTGATGAACAGATTACAACCAACACACTCAGCAATTGCTTACACAAACAACAAGCTTCTCACAGGTCATTCACAGTACTGAGGCAACTCGGGCCTGCTGTCCAACCTCCTGAGGTTTCTCGGCCTCCTATTAGGCCTGCAGCCTAATCATAGACAGCTCAACTTCCCTTCTATGACTCAGATATCCTCCTCCAAGACTCGGCTGACATCTTTTAAGGTCAGAGTCCTCTTTTGCTCAGCAGTCTGAGCTCTAGGGCTTCGGCCCCCCGGACAGAACAGAACAAAAAAGGTAGATGATTTGCTAGTCCCGAGTTCCAATGTTGCAATAGGTGTTACTTTACAAATTGGAGGATGATGAAAACTTCAGTTTTTCACATTGGAAATTTATTTATACGTTAATATTTCTCACATGGCATTAAAATTAACAGGTGGACTCTTGAAGCAACTGATCAGTTGGAGCCAAGGAGGAGTGCTTTGGAAGATGATTTTGAGGAAGAAGAAAAAGAAGAGGAAGACCAAACACTGGTTGGCTTGGATTCACTTGCTTTAGATAAGGTTGCTATCCATCATCACTTTGGGTTGCATGTCTAACTTTTTGTAGCAAAGATATATGCTATATATATACTTTGATGGTTACTGTATGTTTTTCCTATATGCAGGATCATCGTCGTGGTAGGAGTTCTCCAAGGGAGAGAGATAGAGATGCTAAAAAACGAGATATTTACAGGAAACACAGGTACCATTTTCCGAGTTATTTCCAAGGTCATGGATTAATGTTTCCATATAGTTTTATTAGCTTTCTATATGGGCCAAGTAAGGAAAGATTGGATTTTATTCTTTCTTGGAAATTTTGGATATGAGGGTTCTTTTTAAATTTTGTTTTCAGCCATGTATAGGATGGGTGTGTTTCAAGCAGCATCAGCTATCAGCCCATATTGGGGGCTTGTTCTCTTTAGCACTATTTTGCTTTTGATATTTAATATATGAGTGTTTCAATTTGTTATATATTCAGGTTAAATTCAATAGATATGGTTATCATTGTTATATATTCAGGTTAAATTCAATAGATATGGTTATCTGTACATGGCTGGCACTGCTAATTGGATTTGCCTCCAATTTGGCATTTTTACTCTACATCTTTTGCGTGTTTTGTCTATCTATATTCTATTGATATTATCTTCTTAATGTAGTTTAATAGATTCCATGCTTGTTCATATCAGACATTCATCCTCTGCTTTTGATTTATTGAATAAAATGCTGTGTTCGAGCTGCTGTATGGCACCTTCCTTATTTTCTGCAGGGTGTAATGTTCCATGTATGAACAGTCTCATAAGAATTGTTTGATTTCATCATTTCTGAGATTATTGTTCTTTCCTTTGTACATTACTTGTATATACTATACAATAACTAGTTCTAATGATTCATTCTGTAAGCTAAAGTTTTCATCCTTGTCTGAATTGAAGTGGAACTTGTTTTGACCTGTTGCACTGTGTGCTAAACCCTTCATCATAGTCTAACTGAAATAGAAACTCAGACAGCTTCATGGTCCAGGGTTTGCGTGTTCTAATTTGTGCAGAGCAATCTGTTGATGTGACCAAATGACATTGTCAATGTTCATGGGATGAGATATTCTGTAGCCCTTTCAGCTTTGAGTTCCCACCTTTTCTGACTCATCCTCTGGAGTTATGGTTCTGGCTAATGCCAAGACATTTTTCTTTTATTGTTTTATATTTTATTTTATATGATCTATAAAGTTTTGTTTGTATGCACAAGATACACAAATTTTTGTGACACAAGCTTAGGGTTTTGAAAATGAGTGTAAAATTGCTTTGCATTTTGTTCTTTGCATGAAAGAAAGCAGTAAAAAATGTGTTACAAGGAGCTCTTGATGTGCTTATATTGAGAATACCTTAAGATGGATGAGCATAAGAAACCCTTGATATTGTCAAAATGTACTTTATCAACATAATTGATGCCAAAGAGACATTAAATGAGTTCTTGAAGGAAGTGTCCATGATTTAAAAAGTAACAACTATATTTTGGGCAATGTATTTAATGATGATGAGTTTGGCCCAAGATTGGTTTTCAATGATGAAGGATTTCCTCTGCAATTCACACATTTGAATGGAAGATTGGTCATGCAATCAAGGAAGCAACCATTTGTATGTTTGACTTTTCTTGCTAGAGGGATAAATAGCCATGAGGTAGCATAATTATGCTATTTCACTGTACATTGGTGATGTCTTTGGGAATAGTTGCTTGAATGTTGCACCCGAGTGAAAGTTAGACTATAACATGTTGAAATTTCTAAGTCTGACATGTCAGAAATTCCTACTGCATTATCTGGTTTATTTCACCTACTTGTTTATTCATTAACAAGTTATTTATTCATATAAACACTGAAAATAAACACAAATGCAACCTCAACTCATATACAGATCATCAACTGAAATAATACACAAACACACAAGGGACACCGTTATTTTTGGACAATTGTCCCTGGAAAATCCCAATGCGGAAAAATTGGTGCAACAGTTCTGAGGGTTTTATTATTATGCAGATTTCTTGAGTACAACTAGGGTGCCAAACTGGCTCACCCAACAGAGATTTTTACACGACAGTAATACCTTTTCTCGGAAGCAGACATTCAGCTGCTCAACACTAGTCTGCCCCACAAAAAATCCTCCTGACGCTTCTCCAAGGCTCTGCATTAGCCTTGCTAGCCTCTACATAGCTCTGGAACCCCTTGCGTCAGCCCTCTGCCTCTCTGTGTCACCTCTTTCGCCTTTTGCGTTACCCACACAGGCCCCTCGGTCTCTGTGCAGTCTCTAGCTGCCTCTGCTTAGCCTTTCCAGTCACTGCGCTGACCCTCACTATCTCTGCCTCTCTGCTATGTACTCACTGCCCCTCACTGCAACTCATATCACTTGTTCAAATTTTCATAGCAAACCCCGCTCCAGAATCAATCTTGGTGTATCTCCCACTGACCCTCAAGCCTCCTTTTATACTTTTCCTGTTGAGTCTTCAATAGCTGAGATTAAGTCTCTAATCAACAGCTAAGATTAGATTTGGCTTGATCCATGTCATTTAGAACATTTTCACCCAGTTTTCTATTAATACCCATTAATATTTTAATTTTCCTAAGTTTAGACCTAGGAACCCCATTAAAAATATTAATTATTTTAATATCTCTCTAACTGGGTGGAATTTCCCCAAACCATTTCTGGGTCTTGGAGATTTGATGTGCTTTAGCCTCTCCGCCTATTTTCATCACTATAGCACATCTAAAGCTACCACAACTCATCATAACATATATTTTTCTTTTATCTTTCATGGTTGAATTAGATCGCTGAGGTTGCCATTATAAATATGTTGTGAAGACCTTTTATAGAAGGATTATTTTGCTTCATTAAGAAGGGTTATTTTGCTTAGTAGCGTAAAGCCAACTCTCATCTAGCCTACATCCTAAAACATCTCCATCATCTTTAACTCAACTTGGTCATGACTGATCCTGATATCCAAATAACAATCCAATTATCTCCTTGTAGAATTAAGTTTGCATTGCTAATTTGTTGCTCTTCTTTTTTTCATATTTATCCTCATTGTTGGAAAGAATTAACAAATCAATTTGTATTCTTGGCTCTTCATCCCTAGAGGTCTCATAGACGTTTCCAGACCATATGTCTTACCAACAGGCAGATAATATCACCTAGACATCAACAACAAGTTATAGTAGCTAGGTAGCAACATAGCAAGTTATAAGCCAAGGTGCACACCTCTTCACTTGGCTAGGCCGACTTGCACTCCAAAAATACAACTTTTATTTTAATTTTCTTTCTTTATAATTCTTCTAGGCCGACTTAGGCATGCGTGAATACCTCCTGTTGGTACAAAAAATCAACATATATTACCTTTCATTGTATCATTGATGGGGGAGCCTTGTCCCTAGGTTTAAGACAAGGCTTGAAGGGAGAACGTGAGCAAAGAAAATCCTAGAAGATGAATACCCTACCTCAAGAAGCTCCCAAAGCATGATTAATGGTGACATGAAGTTCAACCACAAGCCTAAGGAGAAAATGTTCTACCTTGTAAGAGGTCCAAGTCATGACATATGGTAGGGAAAGAGTGCAAAGGATGAAATGCTCTATCTTGAGGAGACTTGGAGCATGATACATGGCAAGGCCAATAGATAAAGGAAATACATTTGTTGAAATTGTTCGATTTGGCACTAGAAAGAAATTTTATGGTCAAAGGAAGTACCTAACAACATTGTACATTATTTGATAGATATTCTGTTGAAATTTTACGAGATGTGCGGTGGAATACATATTTCTGCCAGATAATTACTTCCTAATGATTTTTCACACAGTATTTAATGCCACTGCTATCATTGAATAATTTCACTAAGGAAATCTCAACATTAAATGCAACGGAAATAGTAAACATTATAGAAAGACAACCATGCACAATAGAGAATAATTTTTCCCTGGGAAATTCTTCAGCAAGATTTACAAATCAACAATTTGTGTAGAAAGCCTTGCCAATAATCCAAGTCAAATACCAGTCAAACTTGGTCAAAATATCCATTGGTCAATGCTGGTCAAACCAACCAAAAATAAGAAATTCAACGTCGGTCAACTTGGTCTGGTCAAACAGTCATGCAGTCAAACTTTGCCCCTATGGTCTGCAATCAAATCGCTGTAGTCAACAGTGCACACGTGCAACCTTACTGCAATCAAATAGCCTTGGTCAACTCCCAGTCAAACTCTGAAACAGTCCTGGTCAACACTGGTCAAAGTTTTAGTCAAAGCAACCAAATCAATTCGCTCTTCTTCCTCACACATGTGGTTGTCCAAGAGAAAGAAGAATGATGATGACGATGAGAGAAAGACTTTCTCTTCGTTGGTGGTCAAATGAGACATAATAATGTCTTATTTATACACGTCCAGGTGCCGTGACAACCCAAGGGACAAGTCCTTTCATTGTCTGGCCAACATGACTTTCCTGGTCGATTTGAAATATTTTTTTTTACATAATTTATCTAGGCCTATTTGAAGACCACTTAGTGTTAATTTTAGATAACAATGGTATGCTTTATGCTTAGCACAATTACTTCAATGTACTTTAAGCATCCCAATGGAAATTTATAAATTAGTTTCCAATAGCAATCACATTAACCATAAATCACATTGACAATATGTAAAGTTTTGTAGATGTTCTATGCTAAGAGCAATTTCACTTTTCTCACAGCAATCATACAAGTAGTTAAGCAAAATGCAGATAGAACATATAAGCAGATCTTACAGAAGACAAATTAGAAACAGGAAAAATGTGTGTGTTCGTTTCGGCGGTCAACAGGATGCTTCAACCAGCAAAGTCTCCTTTGGTCAGCCAGCCCAGCATGTGTCACAACAACCCTCCAACCAGTAGATGAGTCAACCCAAGTCAATTCTACAAAAGTCAACGCTGTCCTGAAAAGTCAACGCAGGGGCAGCAAGCTAAAAGTCAACGCAGCAGCAAAACGGTCAACCCTTTGACCTCGATTTTTGTGCCAGGTAGTACGGCCTTCAAAAATCGAACCTTCCACAAGTTTTCAGCTTGATTGGACCAAGCGTTGACCAAAGTCAACGCTGGTCAAACTTCTGTGAAACCCTAGCAGCAGAAAATCGTACTACAGCTCAGCCGTACGGTCTGTCCTCTTCGTCCTTCCCACGTGTGGCTGAAATTCGTCCTCCAGGTAGCTCGTACTCTTTAGGATGAGAGAGGAAGATGTGAGTTGTGTTGTGATGAAATTCGCTCCAACTTTTCCTGTATTTATATCCATCAATGAGGGTGTGTGACACATCTGTTGGGCATGTGAGCCTACATGACAAAACTGGCTGACCTTGCACATATAATTTATTAAGAATAATAAATTCAAAATATAAGTTCTGCTCATCGGATTAAGACTATTTTTATATGGATTTTACACCTCTCAGAAAGAGGAATCCAACAAAAATATTAGCCTCTTAATCTGAGCATCAGAACATGGAGTTTGGACCTAGTTGTCCAAATTTAACACTCCCTCTCAACTAGGGAGAACTCCATTTATTAGTGCAATCAACATCGTGAGTCATCCCGCTGAAACTTGCTTTGCTGGCTTCTTTATTTTAGAACAGAAGTGGGTCAGTCACAAAGACATCATCCCCCGACTGACATAATCAGTCCAGAGGTCCCAGACCTCACAAATCTTGATCCCAGATCAAGTGGTTGGACCATGCCATCCTAGATAGAGAGGACGGCAATCTCTGATGCGTCCATCAGTCTTTGCTAATAGTCTCTAGCTTTTCCACACCTCATTGGCCAAATGAGAGGTACTTCCCATGAGCCCTGAACTCAATGGGTAGGATGCATACGGGGCACAGATAAATGAGTGGCGAACCAGCTCAATAATCACAAGGGTGGGGCAGAAGCATTATGAGTGCTTATAGCTCCGAGAAGCTATCCCAAAGCCCCCCAGAGCTCCCAGAGCTCATCGTCCAACAGGACCCACATCATAGGGTCTTTCCACGACACCAAGACTCTCACGGAAGGTTAGGAACTTGACCTTCCCCAGGGGCTTAGTGAGAATATCCGCGACCTGCTCATCAGTTCCTATATGATCGAGCCTTACGGCGCCTCGCTGTACCATATCCCGGATAAAGTGGTACCTGATATCAATATGCTTGGATCGGTCGTGGAACACAGGATTCCCAGTCATACGAATCCCACTCTGATTATCACAGAGTATCACAGTGGTATCTAGCACATGTTGGAACAGCTCACTAAAGAGCTTCCTCAACCAAACTGCTTCACAACAGGCCATACTAGCAGCAATGTATTCGGCCTCCACGGTGCTCAAAGCCATCGACTTCTGCTTCCTGCTCATCCATGAGATCGAAGCAGAACCAAGATTGAAACAGCATCCAGATGTGCTCTTACGATCCACCACACTGCCATCCCAATTGGCATCAGTATATCCACGGAGTATCACACTCCCGGCAGTGTATCTCAGATTCTCAACCCATGGTTTATCGTGCCCCGAAGATATCTCAAAAGATTCTTGGCACCAACCCAGTGAAAATGATGAGGCTCAACCATCTGTTGACTCAAAGTATTCACTGCAAAACATATGCCCGGACGGGTGTTCACTAAGAACATCAAAGCTCCTATGAGTTGACGATACTCAGTAGGATTGGCCAAGATAGGCCCTGCAGCGCTGCCACTCAACTTCTTAAAGTTGAGTTCCATTGGTGTCGACACGGACTTACAGTCCACCATCCCAAATCTTTCCAGAAGCTTCAAAATATAATTTCCTTGAGAAAGGAAAATCTCTCCAGGTCTCTGCCAGACCTCCAGGCCTAGGAAATAGTGCATCAGTCCTAGGTCTTTCATCTCGAACTCAGCAGCAAGCTCCCTCTTACATTGATGAATGAGAGGGTCATCACCTGTCAGGAAGAGGTCGTCCACATACAGTACTAGAATGAGAGGCTTTCCTTCCACAACCTTGAAGTAAAGGTTTGGATCAGCATTGCTTCGAGTGAAGCCCAGCTCCATCAAGTAACCATCCATCCTCTCATACCAAGCTCTGGGTGCTTGCTTTAACCCATAGAGGGCTTTCTTCAACCTGCAGACATAAGTGTCTCGATCTTGAACTTCAAATCCCAGAGGTTGTTCTACATACACCTCTTCCTTTATTGCACCATGCAGAAAAGCGGTCTTGACATCCATCTGATGAAGACTCCATCCTTGCATAGCAGCAAGGGCTATGATGGATCGGATGGTGGTATATCGAGCCACAGGTGCAAATATATCGTCATAGTCAATTCCTTCCTTTTGAGAGAAGCCACGGGCAAAAAATCTTGCCTTAAACTTTTCAGCACTCCCATCAGATCCATGTTTAATCTTGTAGAGCCATTTAGCGGTGACAACAGATTTGTCCTTCGGTCTCGGGACCACATCCCAGACATCATTCTTCATATTAGCCTCATATTCTTCATGCATAGCATCCTTCCAGACTTGATGCTTGATGGCTTCCTCAAAAGATCCAGGTTCAGATTGTACAATAGTACTCATGGCAGCTAGATACCCTTGGTATCTACACGGCTTCTTGCTTTCTCGGAATGTCCCCTTGGGGCAGCATGACCCTCAGCATCTTCGAGGGTGTCCCGGAGCCATGATGGCCTCTTTCCTAGAGAAGGGGAAGGATCAATAGGGTCCATTGGCCCTTCAACATCAGGCATAGTCTCATCCTGGGGTTCTTCCAGATTTCCAGGTCTTTCTTCATGATTTTTTTCAGATCTAGGAAGATCTACTACTTTCTTCAGGGAAGCATCTTCGTCAAAAGTGACATCATGGCTTATCTCTACTTCCCTTTGACCAGGTACATAGACTCTATATGCCTTAGAAGTCTCATTGTAGCCCACAAACATTCCTTTCTTCCCAGTAGCATCCAGCTTACTTCTCTTTTCTTTCGGCACATGAAAATAGACAGGACATCCAAAAATTCTAAAATGTGAGACATCAGGTTTCTTACCAGAGAAAACCTCTTCGGGAGTTTTTGAGTCCAAAGCAGAATGAGGGCATCGGTTTTGAATGTACACAACAGTATTTGCAGCGTCTCGCCACAGAAACTTTGGTAGACCCTGGTCACATAGCATGGCACGGGCAGCTTCCACAATAGTCCTATTCTTGCGTTCAGCACCACCATTCTGCTCAGG
>APFE030605256.1:0-27841 GCA_000404065.3 Pinus taeda
AAAATGAAAATGCGAGAGCATAACACATAAAACACATATACACAGAGATTTCCCACTATATCTCAAAACCGAGACTACCAGCTTGATTTTTCATTATATTCCTTTCAATGTTACAATACATATTTATACATGCTGAAGCATCCAATACCATGGACTGAAAACCATCGAGTCCAAAAAACATGTGCGAAAGTCATGCACAAAACCATAGCTGGGTCCGCCCAACCTAACATAGGGTCCAAAACCAAAATTTTCCGGGCCACTGCCCCGGACCCCATAAAGTGGGGTTACGGGTACCCCTCAAACCCCCTGTTAACTATGTTGAAAGAATATAACACAACCCAACAGAGGAAACACAAATAAAGAGTCTGAAAATGACACAACTGAAAGTACAGAAGAGATAGCCAAGTAGGCCTTAGCAAAGAAACAAGCAGAGGTTGCCTCTACTTCAACTCAGTCAGGTAAAAATCCAATTATTGACTTGGAATAAGAATGGGAACAATTCAACAAAAATCTCGACACAAATACAAAACCTGACCAAACATCTAGAATGCAAACTCCCAAGCAAACCCAACATAAGTCAAATCCAGAAACAACAGAGGAAGAAGCTACAAGCACTCAGAACATTGAGATCATCCCTACTATTCCTATTTCAGAAATTATTTTAATAATTGAGGAAATACCTTTGCTAGATGTATCCTACATTCCTACCCACAAAGTTGTAGTCAAGAGACAAAGGAAGAAAATAAAATTAGATGTTGTGGCTGTTATGACTCTAGAAAATGAACCAATGGATATCATATGGAAGGACTCGCCTATCAACCCATCTGAGAATCTCACAAAGCTGTCACAATTCGCAGAAGCCTATGCCACAACAACTATTGACAAGGTGACAGAGGTCCAAATGCTACTCAAGGAAAAGGAATAGAAAATTCTACTGTTAGAACAACAATTAGCCCAAGAAAAATCCAATCAGCAAGCACAATTACAAGTAGCCCAGCTCCAAAAGGAATTCGAACATATGAGAATACAACACCAAGCTAGCTTAGTAGAAAAGGATTTGCAGATACAAGCCATGACAGGTAAATTTAAAGATAATCCGCAAATCGACGAATTCATCAAGGAAGCACTGAGCCTTAATTCCCTACTAATGCAGCAAAAGGATGTATTTTGCCAGAAAGTCTCGCAAATAAATCCTTATTGCGAGACTAGTGATAAATTAACAAACCAAGTTATTGATATGAGGTTTGAGTATGATGAAATCCGCAAAAGGATTTCTGAATTTATCACCTAGTAAGAATCAAAGGATGGAAGAAAATTTTACCTACCGAAGTTGGAGGAGTCTCATAAATATATTTTGTTCACGGATTGGGATTCTCATTTGAAATAGGTGGAAGGGCAACATTAGTAGTATTACATAGTAATTTGTCATTGTCCTCATCTCAGTCCCTTTGTCGTGTCATACATCAAATAAATGTGTCCATATCTTCCCACTGATGTAAGAAGATTAAGCAAATGCTCTCTGATGCTGCAAGTTGACCCTTATTCCCTAAGTTTATGCCTCATCGCAAGTGATCCATTAATACACGCGACGATCCCTTGCCATAAACAGTCTCATCGTGACACCATCGCAGGTGAACACCCATTTCTCATGATAGTCGAATTTTAGGGCCCGACGCGAGGCTCCCAGCTATTTATCACGACGATTGGTATGCATGCATTTCCTCCTTGCGATGTCATCATTGAGACTTAGTTCATTCCTAGCGATGATCCAGATTTGGCGAATTTGTTCAAACAGTCGGCCTTCTGGATGTCTCTAGAGCTGGTTGTTGAGTCAGTTTGGGTTGCCCTTCCTCCTCTGGGGTGGTGGTTCCGTCTCTTGTGCAACCTCCCTTAAAGATAAGCTCCTTCTCCCTCATTTTGTGGAGACTCCTTCTCCTATAAAATCACTCACCATTGCTATGATCAACTAGTTACTAGTTCTTTAGTTCTTTAGGTGGGCAGTGCTGGCTAGTTCTTTTGAGTTTTGCTTTGAAACTAAGTAGATAGCTTTGGTGTGAGTGTGGCAAGTGTGGAATTGCTAATGGTTTGGTAAGAGGTTGTGGAGTGCCTTAACCTTGTATTAGAGCTTGTGAGTGAGAGAGAGATATTGTCTATTTGGGAGACCCATTCTTGAGAGTGAATGCTTGAAGAAACATATTGGCTGGACCCTCCAAGAAGGCTCGTGACGTCAAGAGTTGGTTGTAAGCATTGCTCTTGATTCATTTCAATACAATCAATGATGATTTCCTATATCTTGTGTATAATTTACTTGATAGCTTATGATTTCTTGACTTTATAAGTAAATAGATCATTGTCGTTCTTGGTTACGTGCTCTGTTGTTCTCTTATGGTGTTTCAGGTTGATTGTTCATCGAGGAGAAAGAAATAGAAGTTGGAGCAGTGAAACAAAACTTCATCAACCATTGGTTTGAGGTAGGCCTCCAACAATGACTATTTAAGGGAATCGATTATTGTTTGGTCTTTGCTGTGACTAGACCCACTCTAGGGCTAGAGGGGTTGCCTCTGTTCGTAGAGGGAACACTTTCCTACTTCACAAGTTGGCGACTCTGCTGGGGATTCCTTTGTATGTTTTTTGCTTGTTCACCCTTGATCTGTTTTTGTTTTAGTGTCTCTCAAATTTTGGGGTTAAACCATCAGTTTTTTGGGTTACCTGGGTCAATCTAGGAATTCCACTTACTGCTTGGAAGATTAATCTGGTGTCATTTAGGTGATTTTACTTTGTCTTTTGCTTAAGTAAGATTGTCATTGAAGATAGCCGAACAATAGCAATGACGTCGCTGATGTTATAGCTTTGTACCCGCGACTATTTGGCTTTGGTCTCGGTTTGCTAGTTTAATTCCCACAATGACTCTTGAAATCAGACTGTCTTTGAAAACAAGTGTACTTTAGCAACTAATATCTAGTTGTGAGTTTAACACCTGCGACAATGTCTCTAGTTGTTAGTGTAACACCTGCAACGATTCCTGTAAAGTCGTTTTTACAATTTTACCTCCTAAATCCACGAGTCTTGTTTATCCTCTGCTGTTTCTCTCTCCCATCGGCTTGTTTTGATTGCTTTCGGTTAAGGTATTGTCTCTTTGGTTTCATTGAGTGAGACTTGTGTTTTTAGACCGTGTGACCTAGCTCTTTAGAGGCTTTGTAGAGAAACCGTTTGCTTTGGTTACTTGTCTGTCTAGGGTTCATCCACGACCATCTTATTGATTTGCTTGAGGATTTTTCGTTGCTTGTTTTCTTGCTGGTTGATTCTCAGTGTCGATTATTGAACCAATTTTTGATATTGATTCGATTTCTTCACTACAAAGCATAGATCACAATTGTTTAGATCGATCAGTTCACACATGCTTGTTTGTCTCTTTAAATTCAAAACAAAAAAAAAATCAAAAGATTGCATTCATTTAGTATACGAAACTAAAGGTATGTGTGCATTTCAAATTTTCATGTTTGAGAAATTGAAAAGCAAACTTTAAATCTTTCATTAGTAGTATCGATGCATCGTTAGATTAGTGTATTGATGCATTGTGTTTCTTAGTGTTTGCATTCGCTTGTGTTTGCTTCGGAATGAAGTTACTAGCCTCCTTTAAGTAGGTGTTCATCGAAATGAAAGATGCTTTACTCATTCTAGTTGCATCCTAGGGTTTTTGATATACATACGCTAGGGCCTGAAATCTGAAACCTAATTCAAGGTCAACTCTAAAATTAACTGAATGACCTTAACAACGCATTGGAACTTAACACACATTATTTAGAGGTCTAGGCTAGAGACGTGCTCTGGTGTCGTTAAACCTAGTCACTAATGTTTTTACTTAAGGTTGGGTGATTCCTCCTTCTCTGACTCAATAGCTGCTAGTACGGACTTGTGCTCCCAGTACCGTCAAGTATATATCGAGAGACCCCACTAAGTTATCATCCTACATCCATAGGAAGTCGTGTATGCCGCCTTACGAACTGTAATGCACCGAACACAACATTCGGGAAGATTGATTGCCGTACGGAAAGTCCTTGGTCATTTCTCTTTCATTTGATCACCAAGGTGTATATTTAGTTTTACGGTTTGTCTGGTCAACGTTTTGCCTAGTTCTCTAGAGTAGTTACTTTCATCCCTTTTTGACTCCTTAAAATAAAAGGTCCATTTGAGCACTTGTCCTTTTAGGCTCATTAAACCTCGAAAGAGATAGAGTCACCTTTTCGTCCCTTTTCTCGACTCTTGAAAAATGAAAAGGTCAAGTTTTGTTCCTGTGTCATAAAATTTAATGCCCACAAAATATTCCTAGTAACAGTTCGAGTTCTTGGTTATAGTACGATTTTTTTTCAGGCTCGTTCTCGATGGAAACATTCCCCAAGTCTACCAACCAAGGTCTTCCCCCAGATGGGAACCCTAGTCCATTTCCTTCTTTTGGAAATGTTGGTGCTCCATACATGGCAACATTATCTTTGCTTGGGTTAACCATCGGTCTACCCGTTTGGTTGTTTTCAACCTCGATGGTCCCGAGTTTCATGACTCTTGTTCCACTGTCTCCTTCGTTTGCATCACGACACGATGATTCCAAGGTTGATCCTGCGCCTTCTTCCCCTGTTTCTTCACCTTCATTTCCTCCTTCACCTGGTGAAAGTTCCACATCTAGTAACCAGGAGACTAAGCAGAAGAAGAAGAAGAGGTAGAAGTCGATAAGCACGAGGCCACCTGTGTAACTATTGCTCCAACTACATCTGAGGTCAGAACACCTCCTGGTCCTCCATAGAAGGTTAAGTTTCCTTGTAAATTGTGCAAGGGTGACCATCATCGTTGTGATTGTCCTAGCATTCCTAGGATCTTAGAAGTATGGTCTCACAATCTGGCTCATCCCTCATCATCCTTTGAAGCTCATGTTGATGTTCAATCCTCAACTGGTAGCACTCAGAAGAAAGGGAAGATTCGATTCCCCTGTAGACTGTGTGAAGGCAACCATCCCCTTCACCTTTGTCTACTCATGGATAAAGCTTCCGCCATTTTGGAAAGTCTTACAGCCTCTTCGCCTCCACTTCCCGTTGGTTATCAGAGGCTCTCTTCAGACCCTCTCCCGGTTGACAAAGAGATTAACTAAGATTCTTCTCTGTCCGCCCTTCTCTTCCTGAACCTGGCTGTGCTCAGCCTGTTCCTGACCAACCATTGGTTGGAGAGAGTGTCGACTTGGATTCACCACCAGTGGTTCACTCTGTTCCTGAAGAACATCATGATTATACTGCTCATGTTCTTCTTGTCTCATCAGATTCTCCTGAGTTTGAGAACGAACCTCCTATCCCAGCTGATTTAGAGAGTCCTTCTTCGATTCTTATAGAGCATGGGGGAAATCATATGATACCCCCACCAAGTAGTTCGGTCATTTCTTTCGATTGGAGCCACTTGACTGCTTTCCGCCTTCCATCCTATGTGCCTTTCCAGATTATAGTACATGCCTATGATAAGGCAGTACCTGGCACTGTCTTAGATGAGGGTGTGTCGGTTAGCCTCATGCCTTTCACTACTTGGCAAGCTTTGGGCTCCCCACAACTTGTGTGGGTCACTCAGAGTCTGTTGGCATTTGACGGAGGAACTAGTCAACCTTTAGGGATCCTTCCGAAGTTCCCTATTACTTTGGGAGGCAAAATTGTCTATATAGACGTGATGGTTGTCCAAGGTGCTTTAGATTTCAGTCTTCTCCTTGGCCGTGACTATATTTATATCATGAGGGCTCTTGTTTCTTCACTTTTCCATGTGGTTTGTTTTCCACATGACGGAAGAATAGTGACTATCGATCAATTGTCATTCTTTAGTCATCCGGTGCCTCCTGTACCACCATCATCCCCCATTGGTTCTTATCCACAAGCAGTACCTTCCTTGCCACAGGTCAATTATGTGGCTACCCGTTCTGCCTCCGCATCTGTTGATGATCATGCAGATGGTCTTGTATATCATGTACTAGGGTCGTTGGAACCCGATCTGTCATTGGTGCCTAATGACATGTGTCCCTCCCAGAGCGTGGTTCTTCCATACAGTGAAGATCTCTTGGGCGTCATGTTTTCATCTAGCCCATGAACAAGAATCAAGGTGTTTCGAGGATAGTTTGTTCTTGTGTCAACCTCGTTAAAAAATGAAACAAATGTCATGAGGAAAGTTCTTGCTCTTGTGTCAACCTCGTTAAAAAATGAAATAAGGGTTATGAGGATAGTTCTTTTACCAAGTCAACCTCATTAAAAAATGAAACCACTCCCTTTCCAAATCGAGTCTTTGATTAAGATGTCGTAAACTCCAAGTCGAGTCTTTCCAAGATCTCGAAAGTGAACCTTCATTCCATCCACTCCATTGGATGCAATGAAGCTTTGGGGGCATGTACCTCGATTTGCGTTATTATGCTGGGGGCATGCGAACTTATAACAAGCATAGTTTTTCATTTCAAGCTTGTGTAAACATGAAACCGAATCCAAGCAGAGTTCTCCATGGTTCAAGCTTGGGTAAACATGAACCCATACCTGATTTACACCTCGTGATTGTTGTTTTTTATCCGCTAAATTCTTCTAGATGAGCCTTGGTTGTTTTGTTCCAACATCGCCATATCTTTCGCCGATTGTATGCTTTCACTTGGTTGTTTTTCCTTTCCTAAGGGACCACAGTGATGAGTGGTTTTATTAGCCAGCCTCTTGACCATTATATGTTTTGAGAAGTTCCACCATTGCCAGAACCAATTGCTACCCTTTACACCACTTGTTCCTCCAGCACAAGTCTCCTTTTAAGCTCTTTTTTGACTCATAAAAGATGAAAAGATTGCCGAGATTTTCCCTTTTAACTCGTTAAACGGAATAAAAGGCGGTCCACTTTCAGCTCTTTTATGACCGTATAAACATGAAAAGATCGCCAGACTTTTGTCGTTTCTAGTTCGATACTGGTTATGAAACGACGTGTCTTCGATTGTTTTTTTACATTTTTAGATTGGGACCACTAATTACAAAAAATACTCCTTGGTCGTAATGGTCAAGCGGTTCTCTCAAGTATTATTTTCTACTTTTTTGGGCTCAAGGGACATAAATTTACGAAAAAGGACCCCCCTGAAGTTTTCTTTCCGTGTCATTTTCAAACTCTCTAAACATGAAAAAGACTCTAAGTTTTACCTGTGTCAGACTCATTAAACCCTGACGACATTAGACTTGTCACTATGACGAGACTCGAGCTTCTCCTCCCTATGACTCATTAAATTATTACTAGGTTGAATTCGTCCGAAGGTCGAACTTATATCATAAGCATATGCTATCCCCTTCAAGCTTGTTTTTAAAAGATAATTGGGCTACTTTCCAGCAATGGTGGGGGAAAATTTGGAAGTCATCATTGGTTACCTACAATGGCTAGTCACTCTTGAACATCGACACTTTTGCTTCTCGTTAGGTTGGGATATCCTCATATCGTCATTGGCCTTCCGGGGTTTTGGGTTGCCATTTTGCCTCATTCCATCTGATCCATGTTGTCTCCCTTGGTGCCAAAATGCTGCCACATTCTGGAGTCGTGTCCCAATATGTTCAAGAGTGTAATCCCTCTGTAGTTCACATGCTTACCTCCTCCTCTGATACTCTATTTCACCATCTACCACTTGTTCCTTATCTCACGCCATTGATGGGGGAAACATTATGGCCCTCGTGCGACAGATCGTCTCCTGTCGACACCATCTCATTATCCAGGAGATTAGTCTAGAGATCCCCTTTGGTACCTCGGAGCTTGCACGCCTCAATTGCAAGTTATTCACTCCTGACGATAGAATTTCGTCATTGGTCTTCAATTGGGTGATTCCACGAGTGTTCTACTTTAGCTCCATTGTATGTTTTCTTCTTGTTCACCCTCGATGCGTTTTTGTTTTAGTGTCTCTTGAATTTTGGGGTTAAACCATCAGTTTTTTGGGTTAGCTGGGTCAATCTGGGAATTCCCCTTACTGCTTAGAAGATTAGTCTGGTGCCATTTAGGTGATTTTACTTTGTCTTTTTCTTAAGTAAGATCGTCGCTGAAGATAGCCGAACAATCGAGACAATGTCGCTGATGTTATAGCTTTGTACCCGCGACTATTTGGCTTTTGTCTCGGGTTGCTAGTTTAATTCCCGCGACGACTCCTAAAATAAGACCATCTTTGAAAATATGTGTACTTTAGCAACTAGTATCTAGTTGCCAGTGTAACACCTGCGACGACGTCTCTAGTTATCAATGTAACACTTGTGACGATGTCTCTAGTTTTTAGTGTAACACCTGCAATAATTCTTGTAAAGTTGTTTTTACAACTTTACCTCCTGAATCCACCAGTCTTGTTTATCCCTTGTTGTTTCCTCTTTCCCATCGGCTTGTTTTGATTGCTTTTGGTTAAGGTGCTGTCTCTTTGGTTTCATTGAGTGAGTCTTGTGTTTTTAGACTGTGTGACCTAGCTCTTGAGAGGTTTCATCAAGAAACATTTGTTTGGGTTACTTATCTGTCCAAGGTTCATCCACAACCGTCTTATTGATTTGCTTGAGGCTTTTTCGTTGTTTGCTTTCTTGCTGGTTGATTTTCAGTGTCGATTATTGAACTAATTTTTGATATTGAATCAATTTCTTCACTACCAAGCATAGATCACAATTGTTTGGATCGATTAGTTCACACTTGCTTGTTTGTCTCTTTAATTTCAAAACAAAAAAAATCAAAAGATTGCATTCATTTAGTATACGAAGCCTAAGGTATGTGTGCATTTCAAATTTTCATGTTTGAGAAATTGAAAAGCAAATTTTAAATCTTTCATTAGTAGTATCGATGCATCGTGAGATTAGTGTATTGATGCATTGTGTTTCTTAGTGTTTGCATTCGCTTGTGTTTGTTTGGGAATGAAGTTTCTACCCTCCTTTAAGTAGGTGTTCATCGAAATGAAAGATGCTTTACTCATTCTAGTTGCATCCTAGGATTTTTGATATACATACAGTAGGGCCTGAAATCTGAAACCTAATTCAAGGTCAACTCTAAAATTAACTGAATGAACTTAACAATGCATTGGAACTTAACACACATTATTTAGAGGTCTAGGCTAGAGACGTGCTCCGGCGTCGTTAAACCTAGTCACTAATGTTTTTACTTAAGGTTGGGTGACTCCTCCTTCTCTGACGCAATAGCTACTAGTACGGACTTGTGCTCCCAGTACCGTCGAGTATATATTGAGAGACCCCACTAGGTTATCATCCTACATTCATAGGAAGCCGTGTATGCTGCCTTACGAACAGTAATGCACCGAACACAGTATTTGGGAAGATTGATTGCCGTACGGAAAGTCCTTGGTCATTTCTCTTTCATTTGATCACCAAGGTGTATATTTAGTTTTACGGTTTGTCTTGTCAACCTTTTGCCTAGTTCTCTAGAGTAGTTACTTTCATTCCTTTTCGACTCCTTAAAAGAAAAGGTCCATCTGAGCACTTGTCCTTTCAGGCTCATTAAACCTCGAAAGAGATATAGTCACCTTTTCGTCCCTTTTCTTGACTCTTGGA
This sequence comes from Pinus taeda, assembly GCA_000404065.3. Classification (NCBI taxonomy): domain Eukaryota; kingdom Viridiplantae; phylum Streptophyta; class Pinopsida; order Pinales; family Pinaceae; genus Pinus; species Pinus taeda. The sequence continues at coordinate 9,555 of APFE030605256.1, forward strand.
AAATGAAAAGGTCAAGTTTTGTTCTTGTGTCATAAAATTTACTGCCCACAAAATATTCCTAGTAACAGTTCGAGTTCTTGGTTATAGTACAATTGTTTTTAGGCTCGTTCCCGATGGCAACATTTCCCGAGTATACCAGCCAAGGTATTCCCCCAGATGGGAACCCTAGTCCATTTCCTTCTTTTGGAAATGTTGGTGCTCCATACATGGCAACATTATCTTTGCTTGGGTTAACCATCGGTCTGCCCGTTTGGTTGTTTTCAACCTTGATGGTCCCGAGTTTCATGACTCTTGTTCCACCGTCTCCTTCGTTTGCATCACGACACGATGATTCCAAGGTTGATCCTGCACCTTCTTCCCCTGTTTCTTCACCTTCATTTCCTCCTTCGCCTGGTGACAGTTCCACATCTAGTAACCAGGAGACTAAGAAGAAAAAGAGGAAGATGAAGAAGCATATGCTATCCCCTTCAAGCTTGTTTTTCAAAAATAACTGGGCTACTCGCCAAAAATGGTGGGGGAAAATTTGGAAGTCGTCATTGGTTACCTACGACAACTAGTCACTCTTGAACATTGACACTTTTGCTTCTCGTCGGGTTGGGATATCTTCATATCGTCATTGGCCTTCCGGGTTTCCATTTTACCTCATTCCATCTGATCCATGTTGTCTCCATCAAACCTCTGATCCCTTGGTACCAAAATGCTGCCACATTCCGGAGTCGTGTCCCTAATATGTTCAAGAGTATAATCCCTCTGCAGTTCACACCCTTACCTCCTCCTCTGATACTCTGTTTTACCATCTACCGCTTGTTCCTTATCTCATGTCGTTGATGGGGGAAACATTATGGCCCTCCTACGACAAATCGTCTCCTGTCAACACCAACTCATTATCCAGGAGATTGGTCTAGAGATCCCCTTCGGTACCTTGGAGGTTGCATGCCTCAATGGAAATTTCTTCACGCCTTACGATAGACTTTCATCATTGGTCTTCGATTGGGTGATTCCACGAGTGTTCTACTTCAACTACTTTGTATGTTTTCTTATTGTTCACCCTTGATCCATTTTTGTTTTAATGTCTCTTGAATTTTTGGGTTAAACTATCAGTCTTTTGGGTTACCTGGGTCAATATGGGAATTCCCCTTACTGCTTGGAAGATTAATCTGGTGTCATTTAGGTGATTTTACTTCGTCTTTTGCTTAAGTAAGATCGTCACTGAAGATAGCCAAATAGTTGCGACGATGTCGCTGATGTTATAGCTTTGTACCTGCGACTATTTGGCTTTCGTCTCGGGTTGCTAGTTTAATTCGTACAACGACTCCTAAAATCGGATTGTCTCTGAAAACAGGTGTACTTTAGCAACTAGTATCTAGTTGTCAGTGTAACACTTGCGACAACGTCTCTAGTTATCAGTGTAACACCTACGATGACGTCTCTAGTTGTCAGTGTAACACCTGTGACAATTCCTGTAAAGCAGTTTTTACAACTTTACCTCCTGAATCCACGAGTCTTGTTTATCCCCTATTGTTTCCTCTCTCCCATCGGCTTGTTTTGATTGCATTTGGTTAGGGTACTGTCTCTATGGTTTCATTGAGTGAGTCTTGTGTTTTTAGACCGTGTGACCTAGCTCTTTAGAGCTTTCGTCGAGAAACCATTTGCTTGGGTTACTTGTCTATCCAAGGTTCATCCATGACCGTCTTATTGATTTGCTTGAGGATTTTTCGTTGCTTGTTTTCTTACTGGTTCATTTTTAGTGTCGATTATTGAACCAATTTTTGATATTGATTCGATTTCTTCACTACCAAGCATAGATCACAATTGTTTGGATCGATTAGTTCACACTTGCTTGTTTGTCTCTTTAAATTCAAAACAAAAAAAAATCAAAATATTGCATTGATTTGGTATACGAAACTGAAGGTATGTGTGCATTTAAAATTTTCATGTTTGAGAAATTGAAAAGCGAACTTTAAATCTTTCATTAGTAGTATCGATGCATCGTGAGATTAGTGTATTGATGTGTTGTGTTTCTTAGTGTTTGCATTCGCTTGTGCTTGCTTGGGAATGAACTTGCTACCCTCCTTTTTGTAGGTGTTCATCGAAATGAAATATGCTTTACTCATTCTAGTTGCATCCTAGGGTTTTTGATATACGTACGATAGGGCCTGAAATCTGAAACCTAATTCAAGGTCAACTCTAAAATTAACTGAATGAACTTAACAATGCGTTGGAACTTAACACACATTATTTAGAGGTCTAGGCTAGAGACGTGCTCCGACATCATTAAACCTAGTCACTATTACTTTCGCTTAAGGTTGGATGATTCCTCCTTCTGTGACTCAATAGTTGCTAGTACGGACTTGCTCCCAGTACCGTCTAGTATATATCAGGAGACCCCACTAGGTTATCATCCTACATCCATAGGAAGTCGTGTATGCCACCTTACGAACCGTAATGCACCGAACACAGCATTTGGGAAGATTGATTGTCGTACGGAAAGTCCTTGGTCATTTCTCTTTCATTTGATCACCAAGGTGTATATTTAGTTTTACGGCTTGTCTGGTTAACCTTTTCCCTAGTTCTCCAGAGTAGTCACTTTCGTTCCTTTTCGACTCCTTAAAAGAAAAGGTCCATTTGAGCACTTGTCCTTTCAAGCTCATTAAACCTCGAAAAAGATAGAGTCACCTTTTCGTCCCTTTTCTCGACTCTTGAAACATGAAAAGGTCAAGTTTTGTTCCTGTGTCATAAAATTTACTGCCCACGAAATATTCCTAGTAACAGTTCAAGTTCTTGGTTACGATATGATTTTTTTCAAGCTCGTTCTCGATGGCGACAATCCCTGAGTCTACCAACCAAGGTCTTCCCCCAGATGGGAACCCTGGTCCATTTCCTTCTTTTGGAAATGTCAGTGTTGCATACATGGCAACATTGTCTTTGCTTGGGTTAACCATCGGTCTGCCCATTTGATTGTTTTCAACCTCGGTGGTCCCGTTATGACTCTTGTTCCATCGTCTCCTTTGTTTACATCACGACACAATGAAGAAGAAGAAGAATTCTGATAAGCACGAGGTCACCTGTGCAACTATTGCTCCAAGTACATCTCAGGTCAGAACACCTCCTGCTCCTCCGTAGAAGGTTAAGTTTCCTTGTAAATTGTGCAAGGGTGACCATCTTCTTCGTGATTGTCCTGGCATTCCTAGGATCTTAGAAGTATGGTCTCACAATCTGGCTCATCCCTCATCATCCTCTGAAGCTCATGTCGATGTTCAATCCTCAACTGGCAGCGCTTAGAAGAAAGGGAAGATTCGATTCCCCAGTAGACTGTGTGAAGGCAACCATCCCCTTCACCTTTGTCTGCTCATGGATAAAGCTTCCGCCGTTTTGGAAAGTCTTACAACCTCTTCACCTCCACTTCCCGTTGGTTATGAGAGGATCTCTTCAAACCCTCTCTTGGTTGACAAAGAGATTAAATTAGATTCTTCTCTTGTTCGCCCTTCTCTTCCCGAACCTGGTTGTGCTCAGCCTGTTCCTAACCAACCATTGGTCGGAGAGAGTGTCAACCTGGATTCACCACCAGTGGTTCACTCTGTTCCCGAAGAACATCATGATTATACTACTCATGCTCTTCTCGTCTCGTTAGATTCTCTTGAGTCCGAGAATGACCCTCCTAACCCAGTTGATTCAGAGAGTCCTTCTTCGGTTCCTGTAGAGAATGGGGGCAATCATATGATACCCCCACCAAGTAGTTCGGTTATTTCTTTCGACTGGAGTCACTTGACTGCTTTCCGCCTTCCATCCTATGTGCCTTTCCAGATCACAGAACATGCCTATGATAAGGCAGTACCTAACACTATCTTGGATGAGGGTGCAATCGTTAGCCTCATGCCTTTCACTACTTGGCAAGATTTGGAATCCCCACAACTTGTGCTGGTCACTCAAAGTCTGTTGGCATTTGATGGAGGAAATAGTCAACCTTAGGGATCCTTCCGAAGTTCCCTATTACTTTGGGAGACAAAAATGTTTATATGGATGTGATGGTTGTCTAAGTTTCTTTAGATTTCAGTCTTCTCCTTGGCCGTGACTATATTTATGTCATCGGGGCTCTTGTTTCTTCACTTTTCCATGTGTTTTGTTTTTCGCACGACGGAAAAATTGTGACTATCGATCAATTGTCATTCTTTAGTCACCCGGTGCCTCCTGTACCACCATCATCCCCCATTGGTTCTTATCCGCAAGCAATACCTTCCTTGCCACAGGTCAATTATGTGGCTACCTGTTCCACCTCCACATCTGTTGATGATCATGTAGATGGTCTTGTACATCATGTACTAGGGGCATTGGAACCCACTCTGTCATTGGTGCCTAATGACATGTGTCCCTCCCAGAGCGCGGTTCTTCCGTCTAATGAAGATCTCTTGGGCGTCATGTTTTCATCTAGCCCATGAACATGAATCAAGGTGTTCCGAGGATAGTTTGTTCTTGTGTCAACCTCGTTAAAAAATGAAACAAGGGTTATGAGAATAATTCTTTTACCATGTCAACCTCATTAAAAAATGAAACCACTCCCTTTCCAAATCGAATCTTTGATTAAGATCTCGTAAACTCCAAGTCGAGTCTTTCCAAGATCTCGAAAGTGAACCTTCATTCCATCCACTCTGTTTGATGCAATGAAGCTTGGTGGGCATGTACATCAATTTGCGTTATTATGCTAGGGGCATGCGAACTTATAACAAGCATAGTTTTTCATTTCAAGCTTGTGTAAACATGAAACCGAATCCAAGCAGAGTTCTCCATGGTTCAAGCTTGTGTAAACATGAACCCATACCCGATTTACACCTCCCGATTGTTGTTTTTAATCCGCTAAATTCTACTAGATGAGCCTTGGTTGTTTTGTTCTGTCATCACCATCTCTTTGGCCAATCGTATGCTTTCACTTGGTTGTTTTTCCTTTCCTGAGGGACCACAACAATGAGTGGTTTTATTAGCCAGCCTCTTGACCATTATATGTTTTCAGCAATTCCACCATTGTCAGAACCAGTTGCTACCATTTATACCACTTGTTCCTCCAAGACGAGTCTCCTTTTAAGCTCTTTTCTGACTCGTAAAAGATGAAAATATTTCCGAGTTTTTCCCTTTTAACTCGTTAAATGGAATAAAAGGCAGTCCACTTTCAGCTCTTTTCTGACTGTATAAACATGAAAATATTGCTAGACTTTTGTCGTTTTGAGTTCAATATTGGTTATGAAACGACGTGTCTTCGATCACTTTTTTACTTTTTCGGATTCAGACCACTAATTACAAAAAGTACTCCTTGGTCGTAATGGTCAAGCGATTCTCTTGGGTATTGTTTTCTACTTTTTTGAGCTCGAGGGACACAAATTTACGAAAAAGGACCCCCTTGGAGTTTTCTTTTCCGTGTCTTTTTCAAACTCTCTAAACATGAAAAAGACATCGAGTTTTACCTGTGTCAGACTCATTAAACCCTGACGACATTGGACTCATCACCATGACGAGACTCGAGCTTCTCCTCCCTAGGGCTCGTTAAACTATTACTAGGTTGGATTCGTCTGAAGGTCGAACTTATATCACAATCATATGTTATGCCCTTCAAGCTGGTTTTTCAAAAATAATTGGGGTACTTGCCAACAATGATGGGGAAAATTTGGAAGTCATCATTGGTTACCTACGGCAGCTAGTCACTCTTGAACATCGACACTTTTGCTTCTCATTGGGTTGGGATATCCTCATATCGTCATTTGCCTTTCGGGGTTTTGGGTTGCCATTTTGCCTCATTCCATCTGATCCATGTTGTCTCCATTAAACCTCTGATCCCTTGGTACCAAAACGCTAACACATTCTGGAGTCGTGTCGCTGATATGTTCAACAGTATAATCCCTCTGCAGTTCACACGCTTACCTCCTCCTCTAATACTCTGTTTCACTATCTACCACTTGTTCCTTATCTCACGTCGTTGATGGGGGAAACATTATGGCCCTCCTGCGACGGATCATCTCCTGTCAACACCAGCTCATTATCAAGGAGATTGGTCTAGAGATCCCCTTTGGTACCTTGGAGCTTGCATGCCTCAATGGCAAGTTCTTCGCGCCTGACGATTGACTTTCAGCATTGATCTTTGATTGGGTGATTCCATGAGTGTTTGACTTCAGCTCCTTTGTATGTTTTCTTCTTGTTCATCCCTGATATGTTTTTGTTTTAGTGTCTCTTGAATTTTGGGGTTAAACCATCTGTTTTTTGGGTTACCTGGGTCAATATGGGAATTCCCCTTACTGCTTGGAAGATTAATTTGGTGTCATTTAGGTGATTTTAATTTGTCTTTTGCTTAAGTAATATCGTCGTTGAAGATAGCTGAACAATCGCGATGATGTCGCTAATGTTATAGCTTTGTACCCACGACTATTTGGCTTTCATCTCGGGTTTCTATTTTAATTCTCGCAACAACTCCTGAAATCAGACCATCTCTGAAAATAGGTGTACTTTAGCGACTTGTATCTATTTGTCAGTGTAACACCTGCGACGACGTCTCTAGTTGTCAGTGTAACACTTGTGATGACGTATCTAGTTGTTAATGTAACACCTACGACGATTCCTGTAAAGTTGTTTTTACAAATTTACCTCTTGAATCCACCAGTTTTTTTTATCCCCTGTTGTTTCCTCTCTCCCATCGACTTGTTTTGGTTGCTTTTGGTTAAGGTACTGTCTCTTTGGTTTCATTGAGTGAGTCTTGTGTTTTTAGACCATATGACCTATCTCTTTAGAGGTTTCGCAGAAAATCCGTTTGCTTGGGTTACTTGTCTGTCCAAGGTTCATCCACGACCATCTTATTGATTTGCTTGAGGCTTTTCGTTGCTTGTTTTCTTGCAGGTTGATTTTTAGTGTCAATTATTGAACCAATTTCTGATATTGATTCGATTTCTTCACTACCAAGCATAGATCACAATTGTTTGGATTGATCAGTTCACACTTGCTTGTTTGTCTCTTTAAATTCAAAACAAAAAATAAATCAAAAGATTGCATTCATTTAGTATACGAAATTGAAGGTATGTGTGCATTTCAAATTTTCATGTTTGAGAAATTGAAAAGCAAACTTTAATCTTTTATTAGTAGTACCGATGCATCATGAGATTAGTGTATTGATTCATTGTGTTTCTTAGTGTTTGCATTTGCTTGTGTTTGCTTGGAAATGAACTTTCTACCCTCCTTTAAGTAGATGTTCATCGAAATGAAAGATGCTTTGCTCATTCTAGTTGCATCCTAGGGTTTTTGATATACATACGCTAGGGCCTGAAATCTGAAACCTAATTCAAGGTCAACTCGAAAATTAACTGAATGAACTTAACAACGCATTGGAACTTAACACACGTTATTTAGAGGTCTAGGCTAGAGACATGCTCTGGCGTCGTTAAACCTAGTCACTATTGTTTTCGCTTAAGGTTGGGTGATTCCTCCTTCTGTGACTCAATAGCTGCTAGTAAGGACTTGTGCTCCCAGTACCGTTGAGTATATATTGGGAGACCCCACTAGGTTATCATCCTACATCCATAGGACGTTGTGTCTTCTGCCTTACGAATTGTAATGCATCGAACACAACATTCGGGAAGATTGATTGTCGTACGGAAATTCCTTGGTCATTTCTCTTTCATTTGATCACCAAGGTGTATATGTATTTTTACGGTTTGTTTGTTTAACCTTTTGCCTAGTTCTCTAGAGTAGTCACTTTCATTCCTTTTCGACTCCTTAAAAGAAAAGGTCCATCTGAGAACTTGTCCTTTCAGGCTCATTAAACCTCTAAAGATAGAGTCACCTTTTCGTCCCTTTTCTTGACTCTTGAAAAATGAAAAGGTCAAGTTTTGTTCCTGTGTCATAAAATTTTCTACCCACGAAATATTCCTAGTAACAGTTCGAGTTCTTGGTTATAGTACGATTGTTTTTCGGGTTCATTCCTGATGGCAACATTCCCCAAGTCTACCAGCCAAGGTCTTCCCCCAGATGGGAACCCTGGTCTGTTTCCTTCTTTTGGAAGTGTTGGTGCTCCATACATGGCAACATTGTCTTTGCCTGGGTTAACCATTGGTCTACCCATTTGGTTGTTTTCAACCTCAGTGGTCCCTAGTTTCATGACTCCTATTCCACTGTCTCCTTCGTTTTTATCATGACAAAATGATTCCAAGCTTGATCATGTGCCTTCTTCCCTTGTTTCTTCACCTTCATTTCCTCCTTCGCCTGGTGAAATTTCCACATCTAATAACCAGGAGACTAAGAAGATGAAGAAGAAGAAGAAGTCCAATAAGCATGAGGCCACCTATGCAACTATTTCTCCGAGTACATCTCAGGTCAGAACAGCTCCTGCTCCTCCGTAGAAGGTTAAGTTTCCTTATAAGTTGTGCAAGGGTGACCATCTTCTTCGTGATTGTCCTGGCATTCCTAGGATCTTAGAATTATGGTCTCATGATCTGGCTTGTCCCTCATCGTCCTCTGAAGCTCATGTTGATGTTCAATCCTCAACTGGCAACACTCAGAAGAAAGGGAAGATTTGATTCCCCTGTAGAGTGTGTGAGGGCAACCATCCCCTTCACCTTTGTTCGCTCATGGATAAAGCTTCCGCCGTTTTGGAAAGTCTTACAACCTCTTCGCCTCCACTTCTCGTTGGTTATCAGAGACTCTCTTCAAACCCTCTATTGGTTGACAAAGAGATTAACTTAGATCCTTCTCTTGTCTTCCCTTCTCTTCCCGAACCTGGTTGTGCTCAGCCTGTCCTTGACCAACCATTGGTCGGAGAGAGTGTCGACTTGGATTCACCACCAGTGGTTCACTCTGTTCCTGAAGAACATCATGATTATACTGCTCATGTTCTTCTCATCTCGTTAGATTCTCCTGAGTCAGAGAATGACCCTCCTATCCCAGCTGATTTAGAGAGTCCTTCTTCGGTTCCTATAGAGCATGGGGGCAATCATATGATACCCCCACCAAGTAGTTCGGTCATTTCTTTCGGCTGGAGTCACTTGAATACTTTCTGCCTTCCATTCTATTTTCCTTTCCAAATTACAGTACATGCCTATGATAAGGCAGTACCTGGCACTGTCTTGGATGAGGGTGCGTCAGTTAGCCTCATGCCTTTCACCACTTGGCAAGCTTTGGGCTCCTCGCAACTTGTGCCAGTCACTCAGAGTCTACTGGCATTTTACGGAGGAACTAGTCATCATTTAGGGATCCTTCCAAATTTCCCTGTTACTTTGGGAGGCAAAACTGTCTATATAGACGTGATGGTTGTCCAAGGTGCTTTAGATTTCAGTCTTTTCCTTGGCCGTGACTATATTTATGCCATGGGGGCTCTTGTTTCTTCACTTTTCTCTGTGGTTTGTTTTTCGCACGATGGAAGAATGGTGACTATCGATCAATTTTCATTCCTTAGTCACCCGGTGCCTCCTGTACCACCATCATCCCCCATTGGTTCTTATCCGCAAGCAGTACCTTCCTTGCCATAGGTCAATTATGTGGCTAACCGTTCTACCTCTAAATCGATTGATGATCATGCAGATGGTCTTGTACATCATGTACTGGGGGCGTTGGAACCTGATCTGTCATTTGTGCCTAATGACATGTGTCCCCCCCAGAGTGTGGTTCTTCCATCCAGTGAAGATCTCTTGGGCGTCATGTTTTCATCTGGCCCATGAACAGGAATCAAGGTGTTCTGAGGATAGTTTGTTCTTGTGTCAACCTCATTAAAAAATGAAACAAATGTCATGAGGAAAGTTCTTGCTTTTGTGTCAACCTCGTTAAAAAATGAAACAAGGGTTATGAGGATAGTTCTTTTACCGTGTCAACCTCATTAAAAAATGAAACCACTCGCTTTCCAAATTGAGTCTTTGATTAAGATCTCGTAAACTCCAAGTCAAGTCTTTCCAAGATCTTGAAAGTGAACCTTCATTCCATCCACTCCGTTGGATGCAATGAAGCTTAGGGGGCATGTACCTTGATTTGTGTTATTATGATGGGGGCATGCGAACTTATAACAAGCATAGTTTTTCGTTTCAAGCTTGTGTAAACATGAAACCAAATCCAAGTAGAGTTCTCCATGGTTCAAGCTTGCGTAAACATGAACCCATACCCGATTTACACCTCGTGATTGTTGTTTTTTATCCGCTAAATTCTGCTAGATGAGCCTTGGTTGTTTCGTTCCATCATTGCCATCCCTTTGGCCGATCGTATGCTTTCACTTGGTTGTTTTTCCTTTCCTGAGGGACCACAACAATGAGTGGTTTTATTAGCTACCCTCTTGACCATTATAGTTTTGAGCAGTTCCACCATTGCCGGAACCAGTTGCTACCCTTTATACCACTTGTTCCTCCAGGGCGAGTCTCCTTTTAAGCTCTTTTTTGACTTGTAAAAGATGAAAAGATTGCCAAGTTTTTCCCTTTTAACTCATTAAACAGAATAAAAGGCGGTCCACTTTCAGCTCTTTTCTGACCATATAAACATGAAAAGATCACCAGACTTTTGTCGTTTTGAGTTCGATACTAGTTATGAAATGATGTGTCTTCGATCGCTTTTTTACTTTTTCGGATCGGGACCACTAATCACGAAAAGTACTCCTTGGTTGTAATGGTCAAGCGGTTCTCTCGGGTATTGTTTTCTACTTTTTCGGGCTTGAGGGACACAAATTTACAAAAAAGGACCCCCCTGGAGTTTTCTTTTCCGTGTCTTTTTCAAATTCTCTAAACATGAAAAAGACTCTGAGTTTTACCTGTGTCAAACTCGTTAAACTTTGACGACATTGGACTTGTCACCATGATGAGACTCGAGCTTCTCCTCCCCAGGGCTCGTTAAACTATTACTAGGTTGGATTCTTCCAAAGGTCGAACCTATATCACAAGTATATGCTATCCCCTTCAAGCTTGTTTTTCAAGAATAACTGGGGTACTCGCCAGCAATGGTGGGGGAAAATTTGGAAGTCATCATTGGTTACCTACGGCAGCTAGTTACTCTTGCACATCGACACTTTTGCTTCTCGTTGGGTTGTGATATCCTCATATCGTCATTGGCCTTCCGGGGTCTTGGGTTGCCTTTTTTCCTCATTCCATCTGATCCATGTTGTCTCCATCAAACCTCCGATCCCTTGGTACCAAAATGCTGCCACATTCCAGAGTCGTGTTGCCGATATGTTCAAGAGTATAATCCCTCTGCAGTTCATTCCCTTACCTCCTCCTCTGATACTTTGTTTCACCATCTACCACTTGTTCCTTATCTCGCGTCATTGATGTGGGAAACATTATGGCCCTCCTGCGACGGATTGTCACCTATCGACGCTAGCGCATTATCCAGGAGATTGGTTTAGAGATCTCCTTTGGTACCTTGGAGCTTGCATGCCTCAATGGCAAGTTCTTCACGCTTGACGATAGAATTTCATCATTGGTCTTCGATTGGGTGATTCTACAAGTGTTCGACTTCAGCTCCTTTGTATGTTTTCTTCTTGTTCACCCTTGATCTATTTCTGTTTTAGTGTCTCTTGAATTTTGGGGTTAAACCATCAATTTTTTGGGTTACCCGAGTCAATCTGGGAATTCCCCTTACTGCTTGGAAGATTAATCTGGTGTCATTTAGGTGATTTTACTTTATCTTTTACTTAAGTAAGATTGTCACTGAAGATAGCCAAATAGTCACAACTACGTTGCTGATGTTATAGCTTTGTACCCGTGACTATTTGGCTTTCGTCTCGGGTTGCTAGTTTAATTCCCGCGACGACTCTTGAAATCGGACCGTCTCTGAAAACAGGTGTACTTTAGCGACTAGTATCTAGTTGTTAGTGTAACACTTATGACAACATCTCTAGTTGTTAGTGTAACGCCTGCGATGACGTCTCTAGTTGTCAGTGTAACACCTGCAATGATTCTTGTAAAGTTGTTTTTACAACTTTACCTCCTGAATCTACCAGTCTTATTTATCCCCTGTTGTTTCCTCTCTCCCATCGACTTGTTTTGTTTTCTTTTCGTTAAGGTACTGTCTCTTTGGTTTCATTGAATGGGTCTTGTGTTTTTAGACTATGTGACCTAGCTCTTTAGAGGTTTCGTCGAGAAACCATTTGCCTGGGTTACTTGTGTGTCCAAGGTTCTTCCACGACCGTCTTATTGATTTGCTTGAAACTTTTTCATTGCTTGTTTTCTTGTTGGTTGATTTTTAGTGTTGATTATTGAACCAATTTTTGATATTGATTCGATTTTTTCACTACCAAGCATAGATCACAATTGTTTGGATCAATCAGTTCACAATTGCTTGTTTGTCTCTTGTGGTGTTTCAGGTTGATTTCTCATCGAGGAGAAAGAAACAGAAGCTGGAGTAGCACAATGGAACTTCATCAACCACTAGTTTGAGGTAGGCCTCCAACGATGACTATTTAAGCGAATCGATTGTTGTTTTCTCTTTGTTGTGTCTAGACCCACTCTAGGGCTAGAGGGGTTGCCTCTGTCTGCAAAGGGAACACTTTCCTACTTCACAGGTAGCAACGACAGTAGTAAACAACATAATAGAAGCCATTAATGAAAATCTTCATGGCGCTAATCTTGTCAAGGAGTGTGTAGCAGGGTTTCTTCCGAATATTAAACAACTAGAGCAGCAGTGGAAACAGGCAATGCAGGAAAAGGAGGAGACAATCAAACAGTTAAACAAGTTGAATTGGGAAGCAAACTAGCAATTTTTAGTGAAACCACACAGCTAGTGGATGACTCTGAGGTGTTTAAAAAAATCTACACAAAAGATGGTGCCAACACTAATAGATGCCATATTTTCTGGGCAGTTAAAATCTGCAATCGGCCAACCACCTCAGCTCAAGCCCATGACTGATATTTGTGACCTTAGAGATCAAGTTCAAAGGAGTTAGTCATCACTTTATTTTCCTTTTAGTTTTATTTTTTCATATTCTAAGGAAGGTTATTTGAAACCTCCTCAGTTATTTTTGTAATAATCTATTTTAAGACATATAGTTTAGTATTTGAACCCTCTCATGCATTAGAGGGGTCCAGAAATCTGATCAAAAACACTTTTCAAAACATTTTCTTTTGTACTTTTGAGGAGGTTTTGATGAAATGAACGGAACAATATCTATTTTCTGAATATCTAGCATGCTCTACTGAAATGCACTTTTGTACTCTTAGAATGTGTTGGATTGATTGAAATTGGGTCAATATTGCTGAAGCACATGAGTAGGACTTATCCTATATGGTACTTTTATCTTACAATCATGTTTTATTTATGTATTAAGCAATACTTCTTCTTTCAATTGTTTTATGTATGAAATGTATGAATTATAGTTTAGCATTATTGCACTTTTTTATGATGTTAGCTTTGATTTTGTTTTGAATACATGAATGATTTCATATGCGATATATTTTCCCATTCGTTTTGTCTAACAGTTTATCCAAAGCGATGATTGTTAAATGATTTAATTTCTTGTTGCAATTTAATGATCTATATTACCAATTGTTGTAAGACATCATTGTAGATCACATATTGTATTTGATTCCTAGGTACATTTATAGTTAAATAGTGTTAAATTAGGATATATGCATGTGTTTAGAAATTAGATTAAATTAAACTTAACTCAATCATTCTCCGTCACATCATATATCATCCCACCAACAATATCAAATATTTTGTGGGAAACTTGTCCCATTATCCCCAGTCGGAGCCACTATACCAAACAGAAAAGGAGTTGCTTTCAAGGTCTAGATCGGGTGGTTTTCCCCCATGTTGTCGTAATGATTTTTGAGGCTTCAACATTTTGGCGTTAGAAGGAGGGCCTAACTACGAATGGAAAGCAAATCTAAATCATCAAGCCATTCTAAGAGTAAAACTCCCTCACCATCACCTCCAACTTCTCGGTCGTATTCTAAATCCCCAAATATTAGGCGAGAAGTTGTAAATAAATCCTTAGAATCCACTACTGTGATCCCAAAGAAATTAGATCAATCTTCTTCTATAGAAACTCCTAAAGTTCAGTCTTTAATCCATAAACTGCAGGGGATTTCTTTCCCAAGCTAGTGTTTCTTCTCAGTTTCCTTCCTCTCAAAGGTTAACTAGATCACAAAGTGAAAAATTTGGGATCCCCCCATTTGAATTCCCTCTACCAAACCGAAGGAAAACTAAGAAAACACATTCTGAATCTCATAGTGAGGTTCTCTCATCATTACCTGAAACACCCTCATTCATTCCATCCACTTCATCATAAAATCAATCATCCACCTCACAACTCTAGATCGTGAATTACACTGGTACTGGAGCACAAGCCTCCTCTACCCAATCACCTTCAACTACTAGAACATCTTCCTCTACACAAGTACCCATTATGGCTCAAAGACCATGGAAAAATCTAGGAGTTGTTCGAATGGCAAGGCCATTACATCCATTGCCCACCCATCTCGAAAAGTGGTTACCAAAATTCAATCCTGATGATGGCCTACTAGCTGAAGAACACGTAAACGAATTTATGTTGTCCATAAATCTCAATGAAGTGGTAGAAAAATATGTAGTTGTAAGATTATTCCCTTGTACCCTACAAGGATTAGTAGGATAATGGTATTTTTCATTACCATCTAGTTCCATTAATAGTTGGGATGTCTTTAAAGAGCAGTTCCTAACCAAGTTTGGATATGATCGATCGACAACCACCCTTATCAACAATCTCTCCAACTTGAAAGCTGAATCTAGAGAACCAATTAAGGACTTCAATTCATGTTTTAATAAATTATTGAATAAAATCCCAACAACATCCAAGCCCGATGATGAAGTTCAAAATGAATGGCATATTTATGCTCTTCCCTCAAACACAACTATTTTTGTCGATATGGCTGCCAAACCTACTTTGGCAGAAAACATGAAAGAATCTGTTATCACTTAAAACCACAGTTCACCTATGTCCAAAGATTCATATAAAAAAATTTGGTTTAAGTCAATAGGTTTTTAGGTGTGTCACTTTGAAGTTAGATTTTCTAAAGGTATTGATGTGAGTCCTTGTAAAAAACCGTTAGATACCCTCCCTCATTATAGTTTAAAGCATGTCTTGTCTTGATTGCATCATTCTGATTTTGCGCAGTTTCGCAGCGCGATCTGATTGGCCAATTTAGCTGCGCAATCATTTTTCCACCTTTCCGCAGCATATCATCTAGCAACCATTTCGTAGCGCGGTGTGTCATTTCATAATTGTCTGCGCTACGAAATCGGGGATTCGGGGGTTTTTGTAGCATATTTTCTTGAAATGTCAAATCTCGGGAGATGAGTCATTAGAACCGTTCATATTTTGTCAGTCGATGTCCTCTCCAGGTCATGATAGGATTCATTCCGCCATCAGATTTAGGATCACGCACATGACAATTATTTTAAGAAATCTTATGAGGTATGGTAGTGTCATAATGTTTATTCATGATGCATTAACGTGCCTGTTCTATGATGAGCGTTTAAAAAAATGCAAAGAAGCCCGAGTTTTCATTTAAAAAGGGATCATTGCAAGCGAGCCTGCATTCCAAAGCCGAAGCTGTTTTGTAAATTGAAGTTGCTGATTAAGTTCTTTGTGTAAAGATATTTTGAGCGAGATGGAGAAAAGAGAGCATCGATCCGGAAGATGTCTGAGAACCGAGCCAGAAGGACTTGATCTTACGCTCAAAGATGAAGGTGTAGCACGAGCTTTTAAAGAGGCTGGTTGCTGGAGGTTCTGCGAAAAATTGAAGGGAGGACACACAGAGGTAACTAAAGCCTTTGCATTAAATTTCACTGGCTTGAATTCTAAAGTTGCATTGCTAGAGTTCCCTGTGTCTCCGCAAGCCATTTCTGCTGTCACTGAAATTCCAAGAAGTGGACAAGAATGGTTCAAGAATTTTAAGTTTGACATGACTCCATGTAAGGAGTTTCTAAAGGATCAATATGTAAACGAGGACCTCACTAAAGCGGTGCCAAGGAATTATATAAAAGAACATTATGCTCTGCTCCTCACAGCCATCCAGAAATACCTCACATGTGAGGGAAGGTACACCAAAGTTTACTCTTATCACTTCAAACTCTTGCTACATTTCACAGGGAAAGCGTCAATAGACATCCCTTTTTATTTATTCAGAAGTCTTGGTAAAATGTGCGACAAAGTTCAATTCAAAAAGGATAATTATGAAACTTCCCTTTTCCACCATGGTTTAATTAAGTTGCTGGTGTTAGATAGCTTGCAAAAAATCGGTAGGGATGGGGACTCTTTCATTTTTATGTCCGGTTTCCAAAGCAAAACAGGTCTTACCCCATTGCCAGATAGGGAAAAAGAAAGAAGAATTCAAGAACCTACATTGGCTGAGCTTAAGAAGGAGGTTAAAGACCGAAAGAAACCCAAGACTAAGCCAAGGAAATCAGAGAAGCCTGTGGTCATAAAAGAGACACCCAAACCATCCAAGGAGAAAATCAAACATCAGAAAGATGCATCAGGCCCAAGTGGAATTGCACAAGTAACAAGAATCAGAACTAGAAGCCAGCTAAGCAGAGAAAAAGGAAAATCAGTAGCAGTGAAAGACAACCCTATGTCAAAGGCTAGTCTAAAGGATTTGCTGGAGGCAATTGACTTCGAACAAGCCACATCAGTGCAGGTGGAGCCTATGCCTATAGACCTAACCCAGTCATCCCCTGATAGCTCCAAAAAATCAAAAGCCTCGAAAAGGCTAAGGTTTGAGGAGACTGGTAAGGAATTCATGGTCAAACCCCGAAGGCCAATCACCAGGAGACAAATCCAAGCAGCGGAGCAAGTCCACAAAGATGAGGTAGCTGCCAAGGTAACGACAACAAAAGAAATTAGACAATTGCCTAAAGCAGAGAAGGCAAAAGAAATCAAAAGAACAATATATACCAGAGGACAAGCCAAAGAAATGAGAAAGCAGATAGCTCAAGCAGAAAAAGCAAAGGAAAGCAAAAAGAAAGATATGAAGGAAAAAGTTCCCATTGTCAAGGAAATTAAAACCTCATCTTCAAAGGAGAAATGGGAGGCAGCTGATAAAGAAATGGCTGATTTAGAGAAAACCGTATCAGAGATTGCAGCCATGGAGAACGAACTTGCAAAACTAAAAGCTCAGTTAGGCAAGTTAGCTGCTAAATAAAATTGAAAATGTTTAAGGTCAGATATTGCTCCAAGTTTTTGTTTATTTCTCTTAAGTTCACTAATTTTTGAGGCATCTATAAAAGGAAGACAAAATAGGAATTTTGGAGTCAAGGATGAACCTGTAACATTCACAAAGTAATTGAAAAAATTCATTAAAGACTGTAATTTTGAAAAGAACAGCAGTTTCGTAGCGCGCTACGAAACTGCTGTAGGTGACTGTTTTTTAAAGAAAAATGAAATTGATGATGAGGTCATCAAATTTTGTGAAAGAAGGCTTCGAGGATAGGAAGGAGATCATAAATGGTTGCCAAAACATTGAAAGAATGACAGATGTAAACTTTGTAGCAAAAAGGTGAAACATTTTGGTTTTTACTAAAGTCTTCATAAAGTGACTTTATGACCGGAATATTAGGGTTTCTGGTAGGGTTACCAGAATTTTGGGTTGAACACCTGTCAATGTCCACAAAGCATCCAGATTATTAGCCATATGGTGTTATGCATGGTCATTAAGGTTATTGAACAGCTTCAAGCACGTTTTGTTGGAAAATAAACATGGATAAAAAGCAAGGACCGTGAAAACAGAGTATATATCTTCACCAAATGTTGAGTCAGCAGCACAGTTGGAATCCAAGGCAGCCCATTCAGTGAATGCTTCTCAAATACATTTCAGCCACTACAGGAAAAGCACAGGTGTCAAAGATCAGGAGAGAATCATGCACACGAGGAGATGGAAGTAGAGTTTGAATAAGAATAGGACTCTATGTATTAAAAGCACAATACCTCTGTATTTAATAAGTTAGTTTAAATATAGATAAGGTATTTAATGATAGGTTTTCGAGCTCCCCTCATGCTGGAGGAGGAGACTCAAGGTAGTGGAGTTTTGTTTCCTATATATAGGAAAAACTCTGATGTAAAAATGGTTGGAGATTTTTATCAAAAGACAGAGTTTTCATATTGGCTTATGTAAAGTGTTTTGACAGTAATAGAAAGTACACTGTTTCTTCCCAAGATTCATCTTGTGTTTCAAATGTTCAGAATATATGTGGTTTGGTTTTATTCATCTTGTTTACAGTTCACTAAACATGTAATCACTCTGAATTCATCACTGATGCTCAGACTTCCTGTGTATGTTTTGTTGAGTTGAGGTTCTTCTTGGTAGATG